>JADLZK010010303.1:0-172400 GCA_015847255.1 Hyparrhenia diplandra
CTGTTTCTTCCGGCCCATCAGGACCAAAATCGAGCTATCATCCTTCCAGCTTTCGGTCCACCGCGCGTCCCCGTCGTCCGCGGCGGCGGCAGGGCAGAACAGAAACCCGGACGGAGATGGAGCGGGAGCGCGGCGCGTCGGCGGCGGCGGGGGGCACGTGCACCTCCCACTGCTGGCGCGCGCGGGGTCCAGGAGTCGGTCGAGTACCTCCTGCAGGCGCTCTGGCGCACGCGCCGCACGGGCCTCGACGCCGCCGACCGCACCATCGCCCGCGACGCCCTCCAGCTCGCCTCCGACGCCGAGCTCGACCCCGTCAGTACCCCTCCGCCCCTCACCACTATTTGTTCAGTCCCCAACTCAGCTGCTTCGGCATATCCCTCCCTGCTGCAGCTGCTGGTGTGCCCTGAGGATACTGATCAGACGGTGCGTCAACGAGAACGTCGCCAAGGACGACATCCCCAAGCTCTTCCCCGAGGAGGTGCCCTCCGAGCTGCAGAAATCTGCTCACCTTGCTGCTGCAGAAGTTCCGGCCGGAGTGGCAGCAGGATGCCGCCAAGGATCAGGTGAGGGTGAGGTGCTGACATGACACGGCGATTTGATCCTCAGCTCAAACGACGTGTTCTCGTCATTGTCTGTCTCCATTGTTTTCTGATCCTTTTCACGCGTCTGATCCGACTGAGCTGCACTGTAGGAATCGGCGCGGCATTCCGGCGCTGCAGAATGTCAATTGAACCAAAATGGAGACACATCAGAGCATCCAGGTGCTGCTAATGCAGAGGTGTGATACTCTTTAGGGCTTCTTTGGATCATTCAGTCCCCTTGGGCATTAGAGGGGACTGGGTTTAAATTTAGTTCAATTACCCCCTCAATACCCTCCAATTCCGAAGGGGAATGGTTGAATCCAAACTAACCCTTAGGGGATTTTAATCTTGCTGAACTTGAAGCTAGATGTTGGTTATCACCCATTTCAATTGTTTACATGAACTAGTGAACAGCAATGAAGATATGAAGCTAGATGTTGGATATCAGACCTGATCACCATTTCAATTGTTTACCTGAACTAGGATGAGATATCTGATCAGGCTAAACTGCTGTTATCGCTGCAGTGTCAAAACGGTGCCGCGCCTGTTAAGGATTCTGTAGAATCATCATCAGGACAGAAAGAAGTGAAGAAGTCTCCATTAGCTAAGGATTCTTTGGACAAAATGCTCAAGGACTTTTTCCCAGCCAAGGACCAAGTGGCAACCGATGTAAGTAGATGTGTTTGCTGCACACCATCTCCTGCTTATGTAGTTCCTCTTTTGTAATAGTGTAGTAGCCTTGTTTCTAATTTCCAGATGTTTTTTTTTCCATTACTTTTGCAGGGCAGTAACACTGGTCACGATGAGCCATTACTTTTGCAGGGCAGTAACACCGGACACGATGCCGGTGAAGATGAGGAGGCAGCTGGGCTGCTGGAAGCACTCAGACGTTAGAATGTGGCGACATTAAACGTCAGTAGTATAGCTAATCCGTTGCTTGTCAGTCATTTGGCATATCAATGCTTTGTTGTTTTGCTTCGATCTAGATCACTGATCATTGATACCCACGTCCCACGGCAGCTGCATTTCCTTTTGTGCTAAATAGGAAGCATGTTACCGCTAACTGTATCATTGCGTACTGAAATCAATCCTTCCATTTCCATGGCTAGGAGGAATGAGATATTTGTTCACATCTTTTTTTATCTTTTTATCAGTATTTCTTAGCTGCGATATGAAGTGCACCTCTCTTCCCAGAGTTGCCATTCGCCCAAAGGACCGTTCTATGCTGCAATAGTAATTTTCAACGCAGAATGCAATGTTAATTACTTGATATCAGGCCTGATCACCTGAACAACCAATAACAGTAGTTATCCAGTGACAAAAAACAAACAGCAGCAGCTGACATTACGTAGAAATCAAGTGAGTTCCAATCCCATAGGACACAGCCCCAACACTTGTCAGCCTGACGCCAGAAACACAGAAAGTTGAAACGACATTATTATTTTGGAACAATGGTGAGACTCTCATCGATCACCGCCATGCTTGCTCCAAGTGGTCAGCTGCGTACTTAATTTCACAGCTTAGATCTTCCTACGGCTGAAGAGTTCTGTATTTTGATCCGATGCCAAGATGTGTTGAGGATTCCTCTCAGATTCCATATGTCTTCTACCTTTTCCGGCTGAACATTTGCAGCTGAGTCCACCTGTAGTTCACAAGGTGCATTTCTCATTAACTGTTTTAAGTTGGGTGAAACGGTGGGTTGAGATGGATTTCACTTACCGCCTTAGCAACGATCTCAGCATTTGCTGGTATGTCTAATGTAGCCTCAAAGAGAACCCAAGCCCACTTATCACTTTGAGGTCCATCTGATACATATTGAACATTGTCTTTCTGATATCTACGAGCCTCAATCCATGTTTTACCCCCATCAACAGATATATCCACTCTCTCGATGCCCGGCCACCACCTGAAAGTGCATATCCAGCAATCCTAGCCTGCAGCAAACAAGGATAGTGTGTGAAGAAGATTTATTTGAAATTTGCCCAATGGTACTTCACAGGATTCAGTCTCAGAGTATGCATTGTTATGGAAACATACTGACCTTTCCTTCCTTGATAACATCTACATCTTCCAGTGTACAGATAGCGGACTACATGATCAAAGTAACTGAACATAAGTACTTGAGAAACCTAGCACCACATATGAGCAATGAAGAATCAATGATGCAGCATACCTGCACAGGAAATCCATCTGTGGCCTTCTAGTTGACCAATTAATATTGTCCCAGTCCACGGTTGGTGGAAACATTTTGTAATCTTTTTGCACAAAAAAGCCCTGGTTGAGAATAGCAGTCAGTTTTGAACATATAGAAAATAAAGACAAGAAGGCATTGCACTCATAGTTTCAGAAAACCTGGCATTCCTCCTCTTTTTATGTTGATACTGTCCAACCATTTTACAGAGCGTGCACCGATAACGCCAGGTACAACAACACGGAGTGGGTATCCATGGTCACGATTGAGTACCTACACATGGTAATTTATAAAAAAGAAAATTAAAAAAACACATCCAGATTAAATGAAAACTGAAAGGGCAAACAAGTAGCGGAATGGCACAAAGGCATTAAAAAAAGTTAAAAACCTATTTTTTGAAGAATAACTTAAAACATCATATCAAGATTATGTAAAATTGAATTCCAATTATGCAAAAGAAAGTTCAATGTTGGTCCACCTCTCCATTCATTTCATATGCAAGTAATACATCAGCATCCGGATCTGTTGCCTGTTTTAATGGAATAGATGCCTTATAAGGGCCACCTTTTTCCTCGACACACAAACAATATGACATTTTAGCAGGGAGGCCTTGCCATAAAAGTGTCGGCCAGTCAATAAGGATCAACATACTCACTTTACACTTGTCAACGCTAACAAACTCAACGTGCTTGCCTCCTAGAGATGTGACTGCACTGAGTTTTGGTATTCCAACTAGTTCAAGGACATCAGATAGTTTGGCACCTCCCAAGTTGCTGGAAATCATACAAAACAACGATAGATATACTACTATTAGGAATCATTTTAGTCAACAAGCAAAATGCAAAGTCCTAGTATCTAGAAGCAAATTTTATGAGGGAAATCAGAAGACAGAATTTTTCAGTATTTCATATGATCATTATACCTAGCCCATGTGTTATTAATTAGTTCATACGAGAGTTCATGAGGTTCACCCAAATGCTAGTTTGATACTAGAGTAATCAGTAAGGGCTTATTTCTAGTCTAGAACTCATAAGATTTCACATAATCACAGGTGCTACTACCCTTGAGCATTTACACAAACATACCACTGATGGATTCCATTTCTACAACCTCGAAGCGAAAGGCAGTTCTGAACTAGTCGCTACCAGTTCCAAGAGCAGATATGTCCCACCCAACACCCTCTCACTTTTAAATGACGTTACTCATCGCAGTCCTCCTGTTTCCCCCGCACACTGTAAATGTCAGGATCATATTGTTATACGCTTAGGTTATTAGCCACACTAACATATAGGCAATCATAAATGTGATATGAAACCTGTAAAGTTGCCGTGACATTGTACTTTGGAAGAGCCCTGAATGCAAAGTTTTATGTCAATTCTTTACTCAAAAGCAAAGACCATCCATGTCACATTATTAGACACTAGGAAAAAAAACATTAAAACATTACCAAATGTCACCCATGGATAGCTGAATAGACTTGCTGGCGAGACCAGAAATGGAAACAGTGTATCTGTCATCCATTCATATAAGTGTCATTGTTTGGTTTACTGTAACAGATCACAGTAACAGTAATAAATGGAAATTGACAGTTTGTGCTAAGAAACCTTGAGAGGTCCTCGACTTTAGGGATGGGTCCATGATTCCTCTTGTAGAAGAAATCCACCGGGGTGATGTAAGACGCGACTAGCGCTGATCGGTGAGGCTCAGCATTGAATGGCTCCTGCAAACAGCATGATAATCACAGATCACTCCCATTTCTGCATCTTACTGGAGAGCTCAGGAATAACTCCTACTAAAATAAAAACTCATTCAGGCAAAGCTCTTGATGATCAGACACCGGAAACCGATACGCTGCATCATTCTGGCAGCGTACAGAGAATTACAACATCCAAGTGCCGTGGGGCTGCGGCCGGAAAGGCATACAAACTGGGGCCTATTTTCACACGACAGAGACTAGAAAACCCCTGCTCACTGCTCACCAAACTTCGCTAATCACTGCACAGCAACAGCACGTGCACGCCTGAAGCATACAGGTCAGTGGCGGCGGCCTGATCGGCCAACGCGCCGGCGGCGTAGAAGCCCCTACGCATCCAACGTGCCTGGACCTTGCCGGGCCAAGCCAGAGTCGCGAACGAATCGGCGCGATTGGCGACACCACAAGGCACCCACTCAATCACTCTCGAATCTCCAAGGGGTGGATCGCGGGGAGAGGGGAGTGTAGCGCTGACCTTGGAGTTGATCCTGAGGGCCGGGTGACGCGGCGGCTCCTCCGCGTAGTCGGACGGCGCCGTGAGTCGGGCATCTTCTCTTCGCTAGCCTCGGCGCGGGGCGCTCCCTGGAGGTGGAGGAGGTCCGCTGCTCGCTTTGCTACGCGACACGAGAGGTGACGAGAAGGAGACGATGGTCCAGAGGAGGATGACACCGAGACAGCCAACGCCAGGGCCTCGAAGTGGGCTGGCTCTGGTTTTGGTGTGTGTGGTGACTCGGCGGCGATCGCGATGCCGCCGGCGGGCCCCGGCCCGGGCCGGGCCCCGCTCGACCTAACACTCCCGTGACATGACATGTGGGCTCCTTGCTTCTGCAAGCAGGGGACATTGGGCTTTAGCCTAGCTTTGTAATGGGCCGGCCCTGAACTCGGCCCAAAACTACGGATAAAATAGGAAGAACTTGTATACAGGTAACAGGGGTTTCCAAATCTCTGACCCCGTGAATTCAAAAAGGAATCAGCCATTTCATGTTTGCCATATGTTTTGGGTGGTTGCTTTGCTTGCCACGTCATCATGTCTTTGTATTTGAAAGCTGATGAAGAGGTGGTTAGCGTTAATGCCAGATTACACTTCTTGTGCCGTTGCTATTGTCTTTGTCTGAAACCTTAGTGTGTGCTCTGTGAAACTGTCACGCTCATGGCAGGAGCAACGATAGCCACCGGTAATCCATCGTTGCCCTCACCCAAGTGCAAGCTGCTCGATCTCCCGTGGACGTGGATCAAGCGATCCGCCTGAGGTTACTAACCTTTCTAACGCAGGTACACTCCTTTTACTTCTCGCTCCCATTACTCCCATGCTCTCTAGATATACCCCTATGTCTTCTTTCTATCTATCCACCTTGTCTCCTAGCAAGAGTGCCCATATTAATATCCTATTGTCAAAAAATAAAATTTATGATCAATATACACCTTATAAAACACCCTCCGTATCACTATTAGAGGACGTTTTTGAAAAAAAGTTTGGGTAAAACATTGAGAACATAAATCATGAATAACTTTTAAGTTTTTAGTTTGAAAATGTGAAAATTATATTAAATATATTTGTCTTGAAAATTATATAACTTTTCAATAACTATTTTTTATAGAAAAGAAGTCAAAGTGTGCTTTGAAAACCGTATCGCTGTCCTAAACGTTTTCAAATAGTGATATAGAGGGAGTACTTTGTACTGTACTAAGTAAGTCGCAAAACACCATTAGGCCGGTATAAATAGAAGATACTAGACAATATCTTTAGAGATCACTTTATAGTAAGTAATAAAATAATTATTTCTCTTTCCTCTATACTGATTTACCCATGTCCTTATATTGCTTATAACTTCTATAATACTCTCTTCATTCCAAACTATAGTTCGTTTAACTTTTCTATCACAATTTTGATCACTCGTCTTATTAAAAAAATTGTGCAATCTTAGTGAAATCTAATTCATTCTTGAAGAATTTTTGTCAATATAATATGGCACATCAAAATAAGTGATATTTTGTATAAATTTTTTGAATATAAGACAAATGGTCACACTTGAGGTCAAAAAAGTTCAAAAGAACTATAATTTGAAACATATTTAGTACAAATAAGTGAGTATTTTTTTTTATTGAATCCTGCCTTGCTAAATATAGTCGATAAAGATACATTACTAGTGTCCTAAGCAGCTGAACCTGAACCTTCTGCATTAATTCTAACATGAGTAAGAGCACCCAGCTTTTTGGTCCATGGTATTGGTAGCATTCGAACCTAGCTAGCCAGACCAATCCAGCAAACCACTAGTTGAGCCAGCTCGTTGATCATGACCTGATCGACAAACCAGGCGAAGCATGTTCAGGTCCTGAAGATTTTCTTTTTAAAAGTCGTAGAGATATTCGATAACAAATTAACAACCACAAGCGAAAGAGGAAAGACAAAATAGGCTATATTACTCCTGAATTTTATGCATATGTACATCTGTGTTCTATGGTTTGACTGACGTGAATGAAGATGAGAAATCGAAAGCTGCAGCCTAGTACAGTGGATGATGAATTGATGATCCTCTGCTCCGATGATCACCACCTGACAAACTTCTGCGCGCCTTCGAAGAAGTCGAGCATGTAGTCCTCGAGGTCCTCCAGGCTACACTTGACGTGCCTCGCCGGGTGCCGGCTGCCCTGCCCGAGGAACGCCCGGTACGCCGGGATGAGCCTCTCCGACACCGCGATGCGCAGCTCCTCACGGAGCTGGACGTCCGCCACCTTCCACGCCGTCTGCGTCCGGTACAGCTCCTGGAACGCCGCGTTGAAGCTCTTCGCCGACGGTCCCGACGGCGCCCTGTGCCCGGCCGGTGGCCTCGCCGCCGCGCCGTCGTCCCTCCCCCCTCAGCTGGGACAGCACGGCGGTCCAGGACGCCCGCAGGTAGCCCGTCTCGTACTGCCGGATCAGGCCGCGGTGCCGCCGGAGCCAGTCGTCGCCGACGAGCTCGCGCAGCGGCGCGGACTCCCGCACCTTCTGCACCACGTAGTAGAGGTTGTTCATCAGGAAGATGTTCTGCAGCCCGGCGTCGTCGTACAGCCGGGACTTGTCGTCGATGTTGCGCAGCAGCAGCGTGAGCAGCTCGCGGATGCAGCGCGCGGACGGCGTCGAGGCCGCGCCGCCGTCGTTGGTGCTGGTTGCGGCGCCTACGTCGTCGAGCCCGGCGTCGCCGAGGACCGCGTCCAGGCTGCCGCGGCAGTCGGCGAGGAGGCCGCAGTAGTTGAGGACGTAGCGGGTCATGGGGTGGATCTCCCCGCCGTGGACGGGCCTCCTCGACGCCTCGCCGTGGATGGCATGGCTAAACTCCTCGATGGTGTGGCGCAAGGTGGAGCCCAGCTGCTGGACGGTGCTCGACACCTCGCCCGCGAAGAACTCACGCGCGTCGTCGTCGGAGAAGAGCGCCTCCAGCTCCGGCTGCACGTCGGTGAGCGCCTCGTACATGCCGAGCGTGCGGTACAGCTTCTCGGTGGCGCGCGGCGACACGGCGACCGCGTCCGCGAAGGCGAGCAGCTGCAGGACGCAGCCCCTGGCGACGTCGGCGAAGCACTCGTTGCCGAGGTCCTCGTCCGACGCGAAGACCTCGTCGCAGAGCCTGCGCTCGTCCGCGAGGAAGGTCCTGACCACGGTCCTCACGGCGAGGCTCCACCGCCGCATCCTCTGGTCGAGCGCCGACCACTCCATCCGGAGCACCTCCTCGATGGCGACGGCCTCGACGCCGAGCCGCGCCACGGACTCCGCGAGCGCGTCGCGGCGAGCGGCCACGTACACCTGCGCGAGCTCCGGGCCGTACCCGGCGCGCAGCATGCGGGCCGCGACGGCGCCCACGGAAGCCGCGGCGGTCGGGGAGAGCGTGCCGTGGCGCGGGGACGCGTCGGGCGTCGTCGCGTCGCCGACGTCGTCCGACGACAGCGAGAGCCGCCGCAGGGAGGTCGAGGAAGAGAGCAGGGACCGCGCCTCCTCCTCCAGGCGCGGCATGGCGGCGTGCACGGCGGCGGTGGCGCGGGCCGAGCGACCGGACGCGGCGATGGCGTCGTCAACGGCGTAGAGGTAGTCAGCGATCATGCCGGAGCCGGACGACGGCGACGAGGAGTTGCACCGGAGGATGACCTCCTCCGCGGCGGCGATCTCCTCTTCTAGTTCTTCCTCATCAACACCGCCGGACGCCTCCTCGCCTGTCTCCGGAGAGGAGAGCGGGTGCAGGCGCGGGTCGAAGGTGGACAGGAAGTGCATCATGTCGTCGGCGGCGTTCTTGGACACAGCAAGGCTCTTCACGATCTGCTTGGCTGCCGCCATGACCCTCTCTTGCCCAGCGTCCTCCGACGAGACGCGCTCCATGGACGCAGTCGTCGTCTCCCCTTCCTTCTTCGTCGTCGCCGAGGATGGATGGAATGGAATGATTCTAAAGGTGAAAGTCTGTTACGCCGAAAATATCTAGGCCGTAATTTATAGTACTTGCCTAATTGCCTTTGATTTTATTTATATATATATATATACATAATCAGAATAGTTTCTTTCCTTTGACATCTTTGCTTGCGTCGTCCTCTCTAAAAAATTAGCTACTTGTGACCCAGAGGATTTAGACCGTGTCAAGTGAATGCAAGTGTCGCTTGTCAGGTTGACAAGTCGTCGACGTGTGGATGTCGACGGCAGCAGAATATGCAGTTCGACTCGACTAGAATATGCAGACGGTGCTGAGCAAGTTTTTACCGGATGCGTTTGTGAAAACTTCGCAGAAATTTCACTGAGTTTGGACTTCGGAGCATACAGACAGCTTGAAGTTTTTTTTTTTTTCCCCAACCTGACTGTCGTCACCATTTTTAACAAGCACCATAGATGTCGCCGTTTATACACTCGACCTGTACTAAGAATTAGTACAGAGGACTAGTTCTTAGCACAGAGTTTATATGGGTTCAGTGAATTAGAGGTATAATAGTACTTGGGACAGAGTTAAGCCGAGTTGATATTACATTAGTTGAAATGAAGATACTATACGTACAATATATTATAATGTTCCTTATTGCAACAAACATACCTACCAGGGCATATATTAGAGCATCACCAATAGCATCGTTCATTTGTTGGGTTTTTTTCAATTGGCTGAAATTGTTGGGGGCACGTTTGTTGGGTTCCTCGAATAGCTTCTAAAATATAGATGCCAATTTTCACTCTTTTTTTGTGTTTGTATTGGGTATCATATGTTGCTCCTTATTCTTCCTCACTTCTTCCACTTCTAATTTGACGATTGATACACGCCACAGTTGAGATTTTTACAAGTGAGGAAAGATAAGGAGCTGAAATAGTGTGGAGAGCACTTTTTTTTCTATCTTACCCTGCTGAACAGCCCAGGTAATACAAAATACTATGTTCAATCTTGTTGGTAAGTGCCGGACAGTAAAACACGGCCTAGACATTTGCCAGCTTGGGCTCTCAAAAAAGGTGTTTCTTGTCTAGCTCGAATGTGACCAACAACATCAAAAAAACAGTGATAAGAAAACAACACTAATAAAAAAAAACAATTACCGAGCGCAATGGTATTGTGGCCAACTTATTAGTACCGAGGTATTGTTAAATTTACTACTACTATTTGAACCAACGTGCTCCACTTGTCGCAGTGATTTCTTGTACCTTTCTTTTTTGGAAAACCGGGTGTTTCTTTTCCTGCTAGAAAACAAACTCCGTTAGATCGACAGGTAGGTAGGCATGAGATGTGACAAAAAAGAAGTCCTTCTCTATTCGGGGCCGTCAGTTCCCGATCGGACAGCTCCATGATGCCCTATCTGAAACGTGACCACTGACCACTTGTAGAATTCTTTTACGAAGTCAATTGGTCAAAGTCATCGCCTTGTTTACTCGGCTGGTCTTGGTTTTGCTTCGTCGGCTCACCGAACCAAACACAAAAAAATTATACTTATGGAGCCATCAATCATCAAGTACATAAAGATTGGAGAGCGTGTGTGAAAATTTTAGAGATTTTGTTTAGTTGCCACTTGCCAAGAACAATCAAGTACATAAACCAGTATTTGGACTAGCCGACATTAATTTCTAGAGCAGCAAACAAACATACCCAAAAAGTTTCACAAGTGACATTATTGGTTATGGCCTTCCTCAAATATGGATCCCAACCAAAGAAGCTTAAAGAGAATGATATTGTTCAACTTGATTTTTTCTACGTTTGTGTGTCCAACATGGCCACACAGTGTTCATGGTAATTTTGTAACAAACAATTTCCATTGAGAATCAAGTGTGAGCCCAAAAAGTGGTGCTAGTTTGATTGCAGGCTAGTTGTAGCCCATGAAATGTAAACTTAATTGAAGCCCGATATTGCCAGACAAGAAATGAAAAAAATAACTCCCATCATTTCAAAATATAAGATGTTTTTGTCATTCTAGATATAGCTTTAATCATGCGCTTAGATACACACTTTTCCGGATACAAAACATTTAAAACATTGAGCATTAATATTTTCTAATTTTTTTTAGAACACTATGACCACACATATAGATTAGTCCTCAAAAGTGCGTTAAACTACACTGGACAGGTTGTTTTGTGCCGGATCATCATGGGCTTTGGAGCCACTTGGGCCGTGCACACTTTAGCCCATTAGATCATCAAGCCCATCGACACCTCTAGAACGCCTTTTAGCACTAGGGTTTCCATCTCTTAAGGCCGCCGCCGCCGTCGGCTCGCTGCTTCGTCACCTACCGCCGCCGCCATGGTACATCCCACCTCTCTCCTCCACCAGACCGCCACAGTAGTCCCATGCTCTGGGTTCGTTTTTTCTAACTGACATCTCGCTGTTGCGTCACAGGTGAAGTACTCGCAGGTGCCGGGCAACCCTACCAAGTGTAAGAACTCACCGCTCTTTGTTCCTGCAAGTGTGTTGGTCTCGCGTTGGATGCCCTTCCATCTTTCTGTGGTGCTAATGGTGGGTTGTTTGGCTTTTTGTATGTGCAGCGGCCAAGGCCATGGGTAGGGATCTGAGGGTCCACTTCAAGGTGCGTTGCGTTTCTTCAATTTTTGTTTCCGTGAGGTTTGTTGGGTTCTTATTTGTTACTCTGTTAATTAAGTTGCTGTATGGCTGTGCAAATGGGTGTATCAACACAATTGTGGTGTTATGCATGAATTGGATTGTCGAAACCTAAAGAGTAAAGGTTCTGCTATGTTATTCATATGAGCAGTTCCCACGTTACTTTAGGGACATCAACACATTGTTGTTCATTATCTGATGAACCATTCTGTTGTTTTCCATGACAAATGGTTTGTAGACAATGTGACATCTTGAAACACGTCTATTTTTGTTTCTAGAGATGTGCCTAAATGATGCCTTTTTTTTCATTTCGACATCCACCGAATGCCTTCAAATGGTCTTTTCTATGATCACTTCAATTACTGCATTGACTTGCTAGTTACACCTCAAATTAACTCCTTGATTCAAAGGATTTTTTTGTTTCCTATATTATGTTTCGGGAACCTATGATTACTGATTTTATTGTGAGCTATATCATGACGAGGCACCACAACTCGATCATATGACCATAGTGACTGGCAAACTGACATTTTTTTCCCTCTTAGAGCATTGCCAGTCTCTTTTCAAGTCGATTTTAAAGCATTCTCCTGAATCCTGATGTGTTCTCTTCCAGTCCTGCTGTTCTCTATCTTCCTGGCCTGGCTTATGTTTGAAGCAACATATACATATAGTTCCCTCACAGAAACAAGTGTCAGTGTTTGATCTTGTCAGTTTGTTAGTCACATATCACACAGGTGTACCATGCAGTTGTCATTTGAAATTATACTTTGCATAATATTCTAGGTGAACTTTCTGTAACTATAGTTAGAAGGTTAGGTATGGAGGGCTATCCATGAACCTGCAATTAAAAGTTTTTGCATTCTGTAAGCTTGAAATTCATTTTTTGGCTATCTATCCCACATTCAGCATAGACATACTGTGATACTGATTGTGCTTAGTTGATATATATAAGAAGGCATCTCTGAAATTCGCTATATATTTCCAGTATCTTTTAGTAAACTGGTATAACCACTGCAGAACACAAGGGAGACAGCCTTTGCGCCGCAAGATGCCTTTGACTAAGGCTAGCGATACCTTGAGGATGTTATGGCTCACAAGCAGGCGATTCCCTTCCGGAGATACTGTGGGGTGTTGGTCACCACCATCAAGCAAAAAGTCTCGCCACTCCAATGGGCAGGGTCGCTGGCCAGTTAACAGCCAGGTTCATATTTGATTTGCTGAAGAATGCTGAGAGTAACGCTGATGTATGCCCTCTGTTTTTCCTTTTATTTTTAGATGTGCACGGCATTTCCTACTGTTTGGTTTGGTTTAAAGTTTCTGATATATTTCCAGGTGAAAGGCTTGGATGTGGACAACTATGTTTCACACATCCAGTTGAACCAAGCCCAGAAGCAGAGGTGCCGCACCTACCGTGCTCATGGGCGCATCAGTCGTATGTATTGAAGCATGGTCTTTCATTATTGTAACACTGTTGAATAGTAGTATAATTTAATTTTGCTCTTCTGCAGCTTACATGTCCTCACCTTGCCACATTGAGCTGATCCTACCAGAGAAGGAAGAACCTGTGAAGAAAGAGGTATTCCACATGTTCATCAAATGCCATCTAAATATTTTCTTAGGACCTTGCATTGGTCTAATTTTCAGATCTGTTTTGACTTCGGTTCTTATGAAGTTATGATACATGCTCTGTAGTATCTTTCCATATTAGTTAAGTTAAACTACTGGACGGAAGAATGATCTTTATGTTATTGACTTATCACACAGTTCATTCATAATACAATACAAAAAATGTCACGATACATAGAAATTTCATTCACCCTTTTGCTCAGTGGTCTCCCTTTCCTTTTTCTTCAAGGAAGCTAATTTGATAGAAGTAACTAATGTGTTACTATTTCCGTTTGAATATTATCTCTCCGTAATATATGTTATCTTGATTTTGTAGGCTGACAACATTGTCGCAGCAAGGAAGCAATGAAGTACATTAGCCTGCTGAAGGGTATTCGGCTGATAAGCCGCTAATGCTGTTTTGTTGAGAGGAGAGAAAAACATTGTACCATAGGTGTACCTCTTTTATGTACTTTTTGGGAATTGTTAGACTTTTATGTACTTTTTTGGGAATTGTTACATCATGGAATATCAACACTTATGCGGATGCTAGAAGCCCAAATCAATATTCTTTGCCAAATAATGCTAATCTACCATTTTTCCACACCAAAGTAGAAGAGGATGCTTATTTTGGATTCATTCGTGGCAAAACAATTCATGGTATGAATGAATCCAAAATAAGCATCTTCTTGTACCTTGTGTGGAAGAACGGTTGATCAACATCATTTGGCAAAGAATACTGATTTGGACTTCTTGCATCAATGTTGATATTCCATGATTTAGCAATTCCCCAATAATTCATTCATATTTATTTCCACATCATCACCCACTTCTTCATCTTTGTCTTCAACATTTGGATTCTAATCTAGATCACCATCATCATGCCTACGTCTTTTGCTCTTTGATGCGCCTCCCTTCGTCTGCCTGCTAGTGGTTACTTTCTTGCTTTTGCCACTGTCGATTCACAAATGCATAACAAGGTATAAGTGATATGCATAAGTATCATTCAACCATGATTTGTTGCAAGATAAGTGCATAAGTCAATAATCATGTGCCACCATGTTTGACGACTTGGAATTGAATTGAACCACATCATATTGAGTGTAAACAAGTATCAGAACATTGCTGCTAGCATCAACTATGATCATCGAGTGAATGTGTAATACATAACCAATCCAAGATTGTTCCTGCTATGCAAAAATTGTAGTTGTGGATACTGGATAGGCCACAATGAAGGGCGCACACAGTCTGTAGTTACTGTTTCGTGCGTGGACAACAGTGCGTGTTCATCCCTTCAATCCAAAAATCTCATGATTCAACCAATAACTTTCCATCAAATTTATGGCATATCATCTATTCATCACTAGCAATGATTTCCCCAAGCAAGTTTCACAAATCCATGGCCCATAAAGTAGAATCAGTAGATGGGGATGAAATCCTAAATGCCATTCACACTCCTGTGCTGCTAATGACCTTTAGTAGTAATTTTAGAATATTAATTTTGAGAACACCAAGACCACACGTATAGAATTAGTTAGTTCTAAAAAAAGTACACTATTTCTTATTATATATAACACTCTAAATTTAAATTATAAGATGTTCTATTTTTTCTAGATATGTAGCTTTTACTATGCAAATGCATATCCATCATGCCTAGATACATAGTGAAGACAATGTATCTAAAAAAAGTTAAAACGTCTTTTATAATATATGAAAGGATGAGGTATTACTGCATTATACATAATCTTCAAAGCTATGCTTTGTAAGCCATATTGCTATATAAAATGATAATAAGAACCGTAGATGTAGAGGGCATACTAAAACTGGACCATTAAGCTTGATATTTAGAACAATAACTTAATATTCTATCTCTACTAGATCATTACATATCATGAGGAATGTGATATGTACCTAGTAATTCTACTCTAACGTCTAAGTTCTCTTTTGGAATGTAGGGATTTCATATAAACCATACAAAAATTTCACTAAAAACATTTTATTTTTTAAATAAATGCTAGAAACAGGAAAATCTCTGTTCAAAAAGAGCCCTGAGTTGCCGTGGACCCTTGACAGAGGTGTTTTTGTGCCAACATGGGCTTATTCGCCACTTAGGGCATCCACACTTCAGCCCATTACATCAGCTAGCCCATCGGCCCCTCTAGAGCGCCTCATCACTAGGGTTTCCCCATCTCTTAAGGCCGCCGCCGCCGCCTCCTCGGTGCTTCCTCGCTGCGGAGTGTCGAAGGCGAGCCTCCCTCCGCTCCTTCCCCTCGCGCGCCCCAGCCGACGCCGCCATGGTCAGCCCACTGCCTCCTCCGCCAAATGCTGCCGTGCTTCGCTTCGTTTCTCTGACTGACATCTCGCTGTTACCTTTGATCGCAGGTGAAGTACTCGCAGGAGCCGGGCAACCCTACCAAGTGTAAGATCTCGCCCCTCTTTGGTCCTGCGGTGCGTTGGTCTTGCGTTTGAGGCATATCCATCTTTATGTGGTGCTAATGGTGGGTTGTTTGGCGTTGTCTGTGCAGCTGCCAAGGCCATGGGCAGGGATCTGAGGGTCCACTTCAAGGTGCGTTTCGTTACTTCAACATGCTGCGTTTGATCTTATACTCTGTGCATTTGATCGGTTGTGGTCGATTAAGTTTGCGTGTGGCCGTGCAAACAGTGGCTCTACACAATTGTTGTGTCATGCATGATTGAATTGGATTGTCGAGCCTAAAGAGTAATGTTCTGCTATGTTATTCGTATGAGCGGTTCCCGCGTTACTTTAGGGACATCAGCACATTGTTGATTACTTTTTGGTGAACCATTGTGTTGCTTTCCATCGGAAATGGTTTGTAGACCTAGTGACATCTTTGAGTACGTTCATTTTGGTTTCCGTTGATGTGCCTAACTGATGTCTTTGTTTCATTCAACATCTTTTATGTCCCGTTGTTCTCCATAGAATGCCTTGAAATAGTATTTGTATAATGACTTCAAATATTGTGGAAATTTGATTCCTATAGTTTTGGGGAGCCTGTGAGTCTGTGGCTACTGATTTTATTTACTGTGACCTATGTCATTAGGCATCACAAGTAGCTGATATGACCATAGGGACTCACAAACTGTCATTTTTTTTCTTCTAACTGAAGCATTGCCCTAAGTCAATTTTAAAGCATTGTCCTGATGTGTTCTCTTTCAGTCTTGCTGTTCTCTATCTTTTTTGACTTAATTTGAAGCAACACATAATTCCTTGCATAAGCAAGTGTTAGTGTCCTCTATTTGATCTTTTTACTTTGTTAGTCTCAAGCCAGAAGCTATCCTATGAACCTTCAATTAAAAGTTTTTGCATTCTGTATGCTTGAAATCCTTTTTCTGCAGTTATCCCACATTCAGTATAGGCATACTTTGATACTGAGTTCAGTGATTAGTTGATATGATATGGCGTCTCTGAAATTCACTATATTTTTCCATTATCTATTACTAAACTGGTATAATCAAAATGTCTTTCTGTTCTTTCTTGCTAAACTGTCGCTTGTATAATCATTGCAGAACACAAGGGAGACAGCATTTGCTCTTCGCAAGATGGCTTTGACCAAGGCTAAGCGATACCTTGAGGATGTTATTGCTCACAAGCAGGCAATTCCCTTCGGAGATACTGTGGGGGTGTTGGTCGGACTGCGCAAGCGAAGTCTCGCCACTCCAATGGACAGGGTCGCTGGCCTGCTAAATCAGCCAAGTTCATATTGGATTTGCTGAAGAATGCTGAGAGTAACGCTGACGTATGCCGTCTTTTTTTTTTTTTTTTTTTTTTTAATGTGCATGGCATGTCCTACTGTTTGGTGTTACTTAAATTTCTGTTATTTCCAGGTGAAAGGCTTGGATGTGGACAACCTCTATGTTTCACACATCCAGGTGAACCAAGCCCAGAAGCAGAGGCGCCGCACCTACCGTGCTCACGGACGCATTGTCGTATGTATTGAAGCATGGTCTTTAATTCTTGTAACACTTGAATAGTATATATTTAATTTAATTTGCCTTTTCTGTAGCTTACATGTCCTCACCTTGCCACATTGAGCTGATTGTGTCAGAGAAGGAAGAGCCTGTGAAGAAAGAGGTATTTCACATGTTCATCAAATGCCATCTAGTTATTTTCTTAACACCTTGCATTGGTCTAAATTTCAAAGCTGTTTTGACTAAAGGTTCTTATACATGCTTGCTCAGTATCTGTACATTTTAGTTAATTAAAATTACTGAACAGGAAAACTGATCTTTATTGCATGACCTTTCACACTGTTAATTCATCTTGCAATAAAAGTATTGTCATGATACATGGAAATTCCATTCATTATTTTGCTCTGTGGTTCCCCTTTTTCTTCAAGGAGATAGAAGTAACTCATTTGTTCGACGATCTTCCCTAATAAATGTTCTCTTTATTTTGTAGGCTGACAACATTGTGGCAGCAAGGAAGCAGTGAAGTGTATTAGCCTGCTTATCCAGGGCATTTTGTTGAATCATTATAGCCGTAGCTCTTTTATGTACCTTTTCAGGCAGCCTTGCCTCTTAAGATGTTTCCGGTACCTATATGTTGAATCTGGATTTTTTATGATTTGTACTGTGCTTCAGTGTAAGGTCAGTTCGTAATACAATAGTTCTAAGATATCTGAGCACCCAAATCTGCGTGGACTAATTTGATTTGCTTGAATATGGTTAGTGTGAGATTATTTCGACAATGAAAGTTGACAACAATAGTTGTTGTGTTAGTGCCAAACAGGCGTGTGGCTAAGTGTCCGCCCTGCTCAGCCAGAGCCTGAGCTGTAAATCGTGGCTCAGCATGCAAAGTGATCTGGCTCCACCAAACGCTTCTTGCGTGGTCGTTTGGTATGGTTTCTTGGACTGGATCCGAGCTAGAGCCGTTTAGTGTGGTTTCTTCGACTGATCTGGAGCTAGAGCTGTCGGATTGTTGTTTGGTGGTGGGTTCTCAGCGAGCAAAATGTAGTTAGTGTGAGTTTGTTTGGACAATGGAAGTTGAGAACAAAACTTAGTGTTAATTCCCTATTTGAGCTTACAACTTGAGGTAGTCTCCTTCACCAAAACAAGAGAAAAACAAAAACTGGTTCAGCCAGATGAATTTTGTACTTATCTATAGATTAGATAAATGATTAATGTAGCGTTACCACAGCAAACAAAGGCAGACACTGATCCACTGGCCACAAACAAAAGTAGAGCTGCTGGCAGGTTCACGTTCACTTGTCTGTCAGCGGATGCACCTGCCGGGCTTGGTCCAGCCGAAGCCTCCCCGGCGGCGAACCTCACTCGGCGCCGCCGTGTAGTTGCGCCAGTCCTGGAGCAGCGTTCCTGAGGTCGTGCACCTTGTTGGCGAGGCCCGTGCAGCAGTTGGCGTGCATGGTGGACACCCTGCGCAGGTCGTCGCTGAGCTGGCAGAAGCCGCCGCAGTGCGCCGTGTCGAGGAACTGCATCCGCACGCCGAGGCGGCGTGTCAGCGGGTGCTGCACCCGCGCCAGCACCTGCTGCTCGTTGGTCCCCGGCGGGAAGCCGGCGCGCGCCTCCCGCCACCGCCGGTAGAACTCCACCGTCCGGTTCATGGACCTGACGTACAGGAAGCCGCCGTTGGGCTGGTTGTGCAGGCTGTCCGGGTCGCCGTTGAAGTAGTCGCTGGCGATGGCCCGTCCGACGTGACGGCGATGTGCCGCATCGGGTTCCGGAACCACAGGATGTCCACGTCCGTGAAGAGGAAGTTGAACCCCAGCTCCAGGATCGTCTGCTGGAACTTGTTCCTCGCCCACATCATGTCCAGGTACTCCTTGGTCATGAAGTACTTGGCGGCGCCGAGGTCGCCGCCGCCGCCACCGCCGTCGTTGTTGTCCGGCCGGAGGAGGTAGCAGTGGCGGTGCACCGACCGGCACGTCTCGTGCGCGCCGGGGTCCACGGACACGATGAGGAGGTGGTCCAGCAGCGCCGCCGTGCCCTTGCCGGACCGGAAGCTCTCGAGGAAGAGGTCCAGCAGGGAGCCTGGCGCCGCGTACGCCTTGTTGATGGACGTCACGATCACCGTCTTGTCCTCCATGGATGCGTTCTTCAGCAGCTCTGC
The DNA here is from genome assembly GCA_015847255.1 of Hyparrhenia diplandra. NCBI lineage: Eukaryota > Viridiplantae > Streptophyta > Magnoliopsida > Poales > Poaceae > Hyparrhenia > Hyparrhenia diplandra. The sequence continues at coordinate 19,256 of JADLZK010010303.1, forward strand.
CAACTCAGCAAACGGGTTTGCCTGCGCATTATTTTGTCCAACCATTTTGTTAGATCAGACGATGCTAATTAATGTCATGCCCAATCAGCTCATGAATTTGAATCCAAATACAGAAATCTTGAGTGACACTGGAGCTAGAGAATATGCGCAGCATGCATGACTCGTCTCACTCGGATGAGCTTGCTGCGTGGACTCCAGGTTAGCTGCTAATATTCGTATTCTTTGCCTGTTGAGTAGCCAGCTTCAGCTTTAAGGCTTTTCATGAATATCAAACAAGCCCCCATGATCGAGGCTTGTAGTTAGGATTTCTATGACAAAGCTCCTCGATTTGACTGTTTAGTGGCCATAAAACATATCTGTACTACATTTTTCAATCAAAATCTTCACTACTTCTAGTTTAGAGAAATGCAATCTTTCTACTTACTGGTATATTACAACATAATTATCGAGTAAGGATGTAAGAGAAAGATTGGTGGAGAAAACTGCATTTTCAGTTGCAAGTTCAGCTAGCCAGAAACACTGCAAATGACTGTGTTCAGAACTTTCGACCAGACTTCAGATTCAGCTCACACAATTGCAGAAAAATTAGCATCTCCCCTTGTTTCCTATTGGTCCATCACAGGTTCATAGATAAACAAATAAATAAAACAACTCCTCTCAAAACATCAAATATGTTTGTTAAAAAAGAAATCTGTCACTAGAAACTGAAGATCGAAACTAGAACCATGCTGTTTGTTATGCTACACTCTGAAATCAAGTCAGAGAGGAAAACCATTAACCATGCATCAGAAGCAGTAGCAGTGATGAGATGATCGCTAACCTCGTGGTTAGCCACGCCATTGCCCCACGCGGCGAAGCGCCAGCTCATGTCCATAGTTGCGCCGAGGAAGACGAACGCCCCCGTCAGAGCCGCGCCGAGGAAGAAGGTGATGACCGGGAGGAGCCTGCCGGCGTCGCCTCTCACCTTCCACGCCGCCGCCATGTTCTTGGACGACCTTGAAGAAGGAGAGGAGGGAGGACAAATGGAGGATAACGGGTCGTCAGAGTAGAACGGCATGGTGGTGTTTATATGGGCATATGGCGACAAGCCAGCTGCCGTCTGGGGAGGATTCCTTCTTATACTGCCTATACACTGCACATTGCTCGATCTGTAAATGAGGTGGGCAGTATGTGCTATATAGTAATGTGCTGGCAAAACTAAGCAGGAATTAATCATCATATCTTTGGTGGCATCACAATCTTGAGCTTTAACTATCTGCCGCTTAATTTTGTTTACCGTTTATCCGGCGGCCTAATCTCTTCATCTTAATAAAACACGTGTTCAGACAATCCTTCTTATATGCCAATGCACTGCATGTTGTGAAGATTTGTTCTGAGGCCTAGGTTGGCCCCAAATCAAAATGTGGGCTTGAGAACTTGTGAGTTACTATATTTTAGACCACGCCGTTCTTGCGTTTTTCATTAAGCGAGGATAAAATTCAAACAAAGGTACAAGACGCGACGGTAAGCAAACACTTACGGGGCCAAACCACGAACAAACGAAAAGCAAGAAACATGAGAGGTAGGGGACCCTGCAGCTAACAACCCCAAAAGCTGAGAACTTGTGATTTACTACTAGAAAGGAATGAGGAAGCATGAGTGATGGAACGGGGAAGAATATGCTGCCCTTACGTCCAAGCAATAGAATCTGTGCAATGCCCATGGATCAATCAACTCACTGGATCTCTACCGTGTATAACAAGACGCGGGGGCTACTCTGAATAATTTATTGACTATCAAGTATCAAGTGAACCACCAGGATAATAGGAATTCAGGAAATTACTGTGCTAATCCCTTCCGTTCTTTACATGATTCTCATCGTTTCTTGTCCCTCCCTCTTGAAACAAACATGCCCGCTAGCCAGGTGTTTGTGTGTTCATTGCTTATTGTGTTACGCAGTAACGAGACATGAAGATGATCTTGCCTGCAGGTGATATGAACCATCGCCGCTGCCTTCCAATAGCTGCTAGCTGGGGAAAACTAATACGCTGAAACTAACGGATCAACATATTTTTTTCTCTCGAAAACACAGGAGCGCTGCGCTTCATTATATTAAGAAGGTAACACGGGACAAGGACCTAAGTACCAACACACACTCCCACACAGCAAACTAAAGATTTAGATTACATTCTCACCTGCTAAAAATAAAAAGACCACCACAAAAACAACAACCACCACAACCAGGCCACTCTAAGATAAAAGTGTTGGGGTTAGTCAAGGAAGAGAGGCTTTGTGCGCCTGCTATCTACCAAAGACACAAAGACGTCATTCCTCGCTGCTAACATTGTGAGTCCTTGCAGTGCTTGGAGCAGTTCTATAAAAAACAAAAAAACACAAGAACTGTGGTGAGTCCAAAGAACCCAAGCACCTAGAACAACCTGATTTTGGATCAACATATATTATTAGCTGTTAGCTTGGTTATGTCTAAATCCTCCAGCTCAAAGTTAGCTATATTTTGTCCGAGGAAGCCAGCCGACAACTGTTTATTAGCAAGGTATAGGTCATTTTGAGGTATTACTTGAGCTAGTATTAATTAGGGTGTTTAGATCTACTAGAATCAATTTGGAGGTATTAGTTGAGTTAGTAATATTAATTCTCTGGATCCAAACACCTCTTGAGTTTGTAGGAGTATGTCTCAATTCATAGTTATACACAATCAAATTTCGTTCTTTGACACACATCCTGTGGCGATTGAAGTATGTTTAACTTTGTCCGCGTATATACATCCTATGTGAGTAGGCCTGACCAAACACGTATGATTTTTTTTTTTGGCCCAACTAGTTTATTCATCACACTTGGGCCATGTTTTTAAAATCTTTCAACCACTGGGTGTGGTGTGAGTGAGGAGGCTTCAGCTCAATACTTTACATGAAACCTGGAATAATAAACCAAAACAAAAGTTTCTCAACAAAAAAAAAAAAAAAAGGAACCTAAGGCATCCACCGGGCCCATTGCTAAACTTTGGGCCTGATACCGGTTCAAGTGAAGGCGACGGGACTGAAGAAAAGAGCCTTTTTCATGGATACCATTATAAAAACTCGTGTTCTCATGGATACCCCTAAAAAACTCCGTCTGCTGGCTGTTTGTTTTGCTCGTTTGCCCTCGACACGCTGGCCGGGCGCCCAAATGACCGCCCTTGCCCTCGAGATCGGGCGGGCGGGAGTGGCGCCCCACCTCACTTCCACTCCCCGACCTCACTTCCATCTCCCTCGGCTCGGCTCTCCCTCTCCCCATCCCGGAACCCTAGATCGGCGGCGGTGCGGGCGGTTGTTGCGGCGGCGGCGGGTGGAGAAGCAAGCAATCACTCGCGCCCGAGGCGTTGGCATGGCCTAGTCGAGGAAGAACCACAGTTCTCTTCAGGATTGGCGGCGATGGCGGCGAACACGGGCCGTATGGCGACCGTCCTACATGGTTTCGGCCAGGGTATGTCCGATTTGCCCCCTTGATTGCTTGTGCATGGTGGATTTGGGTTGCAAGATATGCTAGGTCGATTCATTGCACTTCTGAATTTGCCTGATAGTTGCGCCTTTCATTTTTGTTGTTCATCTGTAGGATGGACCCCGATAGTAGCTACAACCTAGAACTTCGGATCGTTGCTCGAAATACTCGGGCGGATTGGTATAGCTTGAATGAAGTTGTGGACTCGATCGTGTCAACTTCATGGATTTGGTTCTTTGCCCTCGTGGATAAGTATCACGGGCGCTATGGGGATGTTGCCGGTGTGTTTTTCTTGGTGTCATGAGTCAAGAGCAATGTGCCTATCTGCAATGACCATGAGTTAGTTGAAATGTTTGCCAAGCATAAAGATACCAAGTGTTGTTACATGACTTTTGCCTACCATGAACCCAACACCGATCCTCCTCCAATTCCTTCTTGGGATAGCAGCGATGCTCAATCTGTTGAGCCCCATTTACTCCTTCCATGCATTGTCCAAGCATTGCACAACCAAGTCAAACACATGCTCAAGCTCTTTGCATCTACCTCTAAGCCTTGTCCTAGCATTGCACAACCAAGCCAAACACATACTACAAATGCTCGCGATGATAGTCCGGCAAACCCTAACCCCAGTATGAGCATGTTGGTGTTGATGAGGAAGGATTGTACCTTGATGAAGGAGTGCCACCACCTCCCAAACCTCGGTTTCATTTAACCAACCCGAGAGAGGTGTCCTAGTCTTGAGAGATCGATGATGATGAAAGCTCGATGATGATGGCTCGACCATGATGTGGATTATGAACGTGCCGATGACATAGATGAAATGGTGAAAGACGGGGAGCGATTTTATGGCTTTTTGATGAGTATGACAAAAATGACCCCCTATGGTCAGAGGCGGCATGTATGCTAACATGTTTGAATTTAAGTTGGCTTTAGCTACTCATGTTTGTCGAGAGAACCGATATAACATTGAAGCAAGTGATACGGGGAAGATATCGAGTGCATTGCATTTGGAGGAATGAGGGTTGCCCTGGAGAATCCATGCATCCAAGATGAAAGATCGTAAAACTATTAGGGTGATATTTGTGTCTATTCTTTGTTTCTATTCTTTGTTTGTATGAAAGATGGTGAAACTTGGCAATAACTTTGGTGTTTCTATTCTTTGTTTGTATGGACGGGTTAAGAAGAATCCTAGCAAGCATATTTGTCGAGCGAGAAGAGGAATTTGGAGTTCCAATTGGGTGCAACCAGTATTGGGTGCGTGAGAAAGTGCTTGATTGGTGAAAGAAGATGGAACATTGGGTGCTCTTGAGTTGAAGAAGAAAGCTGAAGGAGCATTTCAAAGTGGAAATGCCATACATGAGAGTATACAATGGTAAGAACCTTGCATTGGACAAACTTTATGGGCCTTGGGACCAAAGTTTTGACAACAACTGTCTGATTTAAGGCCCGAGATAGAGCGGTCGGTCTGGGGTCGGTTTTTGTGATTGAGAACCACCACATTTGGGAACAAGCTTAGGTTTGATAAGCTTTTCTTTGCATTGAAGCCTTGTATTGATGGTTTCTTAGGTGGATGTAGACCATATTTGGCTGTTGATAGCACATTCTTCTTTGGTAGATCTGAGGGGTCGGTTGTGTGTAGCATGTGCGGTAGATGGGCACAACTAGATGTATCCCGATTGCTATTGGTATATTTGATTACGAAACTAGTGATAAGCTGGAAATGGTTCTTTGAGAAATTTTGAAGGATGCAATTGGCACCCCGGAGGGGTGACAATAAAAAATGCAGGCGTGGTCGGAGGCAATAATCACGGGGGGTCGGGTTGAAAGGTCCTAAATGGCTAGAGGGGGTGAATAGCCTAATAAAAAAATTCTACAAAACACTAGACAAACTTGTTAGAATAACAAAAGGCGATACTTAGCGTTTGCTCTAGCTCTACTTGTCGGCAAGCCTCCTATTGACAATTCTAGTTGCTATGATCTCTAGTTCACACACAAAGGCTAAGTCGCTACTTTACCAACTAGGTGAACAAGCTAGATTACTCTAAACAAGGCTAAGCAACTAGCAAGGCTACTCAAACTACACTATCTATGAAAGTAATGCAAGAGAGTAGAAGAGTTATACCACAATGTCGAGGCTAGTCAATCCAATCACCAAGATGACACAATGAGATAACCAAATCGTTGCCAATCACCAAGGGACAACAAGAGACAAGTGGAGACAATGATTTATCGAAGTTCACTTGAGCACCCGTCAAGCTACGTCTCGTTGTGTCGACCTTCTCACGTGTGGGTCGGTGTGGAGCTCACTCCAAGCCAAATGCCTTTAGGCTTACCGCACCCAAAGCAAATGAGAGGTACTCAACGACATGAGCAATGTATTATCTTGCAATTCGTCGTCCCGACGAGGAGGATGCACGGTCCTCTCACAAATCAGGAGGTGGCCAAGAACAATCACCAACTCTTGCCAACGCCTCCACCAATCACCAAGCCCGGCTAGGGGTGGTGCTCCCCAAAAACAACAAAGAAATCCACCGGCTCACAGCGATCCTCAAGCGCCACTAGATGCAATGATCAAAGCAAATGCACTTGAATCACCTCAACTCACTAGAATGGTTGCTCTCAAGCAAAGGAGTGAGGAGGAGGATGAGTGCTCAGCTCTAGAGGTGTTAGGATTGATTCAAAATGACCAAAAGAGCTCCTAGAACCGGCCAAGGGGGTATAAATACCCCCCACCACGAAATCAACCGTTGGGGTGCAAAGCGCACAAAAACGGCTGACCGGGGGCCTTGGCCGACCGGACTCACCAACAGTCGGTCGCGAGTCGATCCTGAGAGTCCGGTCACAACCGACAAGGAAACGGCCCTGACCAACGGCTACGGCGTCCGGTCGCTGCTTCGGTCGAGCACCGGAAGCGTCGGTCCAGCGTCCGGTCCTGCGTCCGGTGAAATCCGACTGCGGGGGGCTCTGCCCGACGCCTTGGCCGGGCGTCCGGTCACATTTGACCGGCTTCGATGCGTGCGTCGTCCACGCCCGAGCGGCGAAAAGTCATCGTTTGCCGTCGCCGTTCCTTCGCCGTCTTTTCTCCGACATGCTATCAATAAATATACCAATTTGTGCACGAGGACTAGCATGTTTTTCACCACCAACTTGCATCGGCGCAATAGAAAATATGCATCTCATTTTCTCGAAAGCGCGAATCCGCCTCGCAAGCTCGGCGGGAGGGTGAGCGGTTCCCAAACCCAACTCAACCCTACAACCATCACCGCCTTTCGTAAATGTGCCAACACCACCACGTGTACATCACCATGTGCTTCGTGTGTTAGCATTTTCACAATCAATTCGAAGGTTAGGTTAGCTCTCTAGGTTAGAATGCATGCAAATGATTTTGAACCTAGAGGCACATGAGATCGATATGTGCGATAGTTTTCCCCTCTTTATAGTACGACTTATCGATCCTATAATCACTCACACCCTCTATGGTGTCTTGAGTGTAAAATCAAAATGGCCCTATGATATACCTTTGCCTTGAGCCCATTTTGATCCACGATCCACTCAAGTCATGCACTTGATCATCAATTGAACCATCTCGATCCATCCAACATGACCACCATGCATTACACTTGGCTTGACCAATCTCCAACTAAATCAAAATACTTAGCATAGAGATTAGTCCTAAGGATGTCATCAATTAGCCAAAACCAATCTAGAGATCTTCATCGGTGATGTTTTTCTATGGCGAGAACACGAGAGAGTGCATGTACCACCTTGTGTGAGAACTTCAAGAAGAGGTACAATGGCAAGATATTTGATGACCATCTTTGGGCAACTTCTTACTCTTGGACTAAGTATATGTTTGAGAAACATTACAATAAAATGGGTGATGCAAAGCACGAGAGTATGAAGTATCACGCAAATGAGAATCACAAGAATTTTGTGGACTAGGAGCCAATATGGGGGAAGGCGGCAAGGTTGACTATGTCACAAACAACTTGGCTGAGTCTTTCAACAAGCTGGATTAAGACACATAAGGGTAAACACATTGATGACTTGTTGGATACCAATGGCGGATTCTTGATCAAATGGAACACTAGAAAGAAGGTGGCAAAGCGGTTTTACGGAAAGATCCTACCCCACATTGTGAGGAAGTTGAGGGATGGCGGCTTCAAACGGACATAGATGTCATTCTGAGCATGATGGAGTAGGCGAGGTTTGTGCAAAGGGCGAGTCCTAGCCACGGCTTTCAGGTTTGTGGTGAACTGAACGGCAGAGAGTGTACTGCGAGGGGTGTGGCAAGGTACAGGCATTCCATGTAAGCATGCCATTGCTTACATCACTTCCATTCGAGGCGAAGCTAGAGGACCATGTTGATGACATTTACCACGGTGGCAAGGTTTAGGAAAGCATATGAAGGGGCGGATCCCAGCCATTCGGACAAATCAATGTGGCCCAAAGCCACACATGGCTTCTTTATGCATCCACCTTTCTTGAAATCAAGCGGAGGAAGGAGTAAGAGCAGGCACAAGGGAGCTTTAGAAGGAGGGAGCAAAAGGAAGGGAACCGGGCATAAGTGCGGGACATGTGGAGAGTTAGGGCACCAGCGGACATGCAAAAAAGGGTAACCACGAAGACATAGCTGCCTTTGTTACAAGAAAGGCCACCAAGGAAGAGGCGAAGAAGGATGTTCTTTGCCAACACGAGAGACAAGCATTGTGTTGGCTAATCTGTAGGGATGGTTTTCCCTCCAAATGAGGCGTGGAGAAGGCCGTGCCCACAAAAAGGAAGAGAAGGGCTCTGCAAAGAAAGACAATGCTTCATCTACAAGTGCAACGGCCTCGGCTTCTGACTCAATATCCGGCATCTAGCGGTATCATGGCAATCCACTCTTTTTTTTTTTTTTCCATTTCATGTTTTCATGCGGCTTGTAGCTGTTATATGGCTTCAGTGCGGAGGCTGGATCAAATGAGCTTTGTTCCTCTAGTTGGTTGTACTTTTGGCGCCTAGCCCTTCTAGCCCGACCACCCGACTTGCTACTCAAGGAGGAGGGTTCTTTGTGAGGAAGAAGCTAACACCAACTAGGGGGAGTTCAAAGTGCACCCGACCCTTCAAGCCCGGTACCAAACACAAGAGGAAGGAAGAAGCTACAACTTGATGTTTAATCGGTGACTCCTCTATGTGCTTTTGGCCCAAGACACCATGTCTTCGATGGGCACTGTATTTTGATGGCGACAACTTGACCATGTCTTTTGATGGTTTGGAACTTGACCATGTCTTTTAATGGGCGCAACTTGTGCGGATATGTAATAATGCTACAACTTTTAGAGTTGGTTGAACCATGTTTGTGTAATGATGCTTGAACCATGTGGCTTGTAATGTAATGATGGCTAGAACTTATGATGCTTGAACAATGTGGTTGAACTTATGATGCTTGAACCATGTATGCACTGTTATGTAATGATGCTTGAACAATGTGGTTGAACCGAACTCATGAAATATTAAGCTTAATTTAGCATTGTTATGGTGCGCAATGCCATTACAATATTGATTCATTCATAGTTCATCCGATTCATTCATAGTTCATCCATCCATCCATACATGCATACAAGGCACACACACACACACACACCTACTTTTTCATTATTGCATACAAGGCGGAAAAGATGGCAACAAACACCGGCTTCTCAAGCCATTTAAGGCTCTTTGCATCACCCCATCGCCCTGTCTTGCACTCCACCTCGACCACCCGGCTGTGCACCTTCATGGATGATGGCCATTGGAGCTTCTTTGCCCTTTGGATGCATAGCCTCACGGAGGTGGATGCATGGCCCTTTGGAGGTGGATGCATGGCCTTTGGAGGTGAAGCTGCCGCCCGCTGCGGTGACATCCATCTCATCCTCCCAGCGATAGAACCGACAACCCCGGCCTAAGCATCAAATTGACCAAGGTTACCAAATGAAAATGAGGAGCAAATGGATGCGAGAGAAGGAGGAGAGACAAACCGAGAAGTAGGGACACTTGTGGAACACACAGCGTCTTGTTCTTCTCTGTCCCGACCACGAATCGATTGGCAAGCACCCTACGGTTGGGGCAAAACACCGCTGGTGAGCCTCGAACCACGATTCTTTGCTTGTTGCACTACTAGAAGCCATAGCAAATCGGCAAGGGGGCGAGGGAAGTGAAGCGTGGCGAGATGGTGAGAGAAGGGAGGATGGGGAGGCCTTTATAGGCTGGGCCTGGGCTGTTTTGGCGCCAAGGCCAACCCTAGTTGGCACCAAAAAAACCACCCGAAGCTCACACTCCATTTGTCCAGTCTCGAGGGCAAAGGCGGTCATTTGGGCGCCCGGGCCAGCGTGTCGAGGGCAAAGCAAAAGCAAAACAAAGCGGCCGGCGAGACGGAGTGGCACGCCGCGAAACACTCTAAAGTTTCGATGTTAAGCGTGAAAGGACGAGTTTTTTTAGGGGTATCTATGAGAACACGAGTTTTTATAATGGTATCCACGAAAAAGGCTCGAAAAGAAAAACATCGTTTGTTTGTGTTTGAGCAGGTTTACATGTGAACATACCGGATATTGATTTATTATATAAGTAGAAAAAAATCATTGAGAGTATTCCTAAAATATTCCTTCCATCTCAAAATAAACCAACTTCTAAAGTTGTCATAAATAAAATAAATTTATGTTTGGCCAAATTTATTGAAAAACGCTAGTATTTATGATACCAAATTAGTACACACTATGAAATAATTTTTGTTATCTACTTAATTTGTGTCATAAATATATTGCTATATTTTACTGATAAATTTGGCCAAATTCAAAATAGTTTGACTTAGAAGGTGATTCTAGGCATGTACAACGGTGAGGCATTTTTGGCATGCGTAAGTTCTTGGAATTTACAATACTGAGGCGGCTAAGCAGGGCAACTCATACAACCCACGAGATAGGCTGCTTTGTCTATTTGGTTGTCTACGAATCATTTAATGCTTACATGTAGCCATGATCAATCATGAACAACATTTCTATATACCATTGTGTTGCTAATTGATGCAAATCAAATCCTTCAAAGTAAACTGAAAATTCAAGTGACATGTAGACAGTGGACATGCAAAAAACTGAAACATTCAGAGTTGACTGAAGATTCAATTGGCATCGATAGAAAAAAAAAATAAAACTCGCATTCAGTGACTGAACACATTCAGAGTTGCCATTCAGTGACTGAACACACATTCAGTTGCCATTCAGAGTTCTTGACTGAACATTCAGTGACTGAAGAATTAGCAAATTCAGTTGGACTGAACACACATTCAGTTGCCATTCAGAGTTAAGAAAGCATTTGGTAGACCGGTTTACACTGAGACATGAAAGCATTTGACACGTTCACACAGGGAGATAAGAAAGCATTTGATAGACCGGTTCACACAAATTGACATCAGGGCCGTACCTAGGATTTTGAGGCCCTGGAACAAAATACACGATGAGGCCCTAAAAATCAATAAAAATCAAAGGATATTTCACTTAGCTATAAAGCTTCAGAATATATATTGGTCTTAAATTACTAAGGACACATCAAATCTTAATGCTAAAAGAGTAAAAGTGTGGAGTAGCACTGAAGTAACAAATTAGCTCATGTAACAAATCAAGTCTTAGTACTACTTCCTGTAATTTTGGAGGCCCTTCAAATTTGGAGGCCCAGAACGGTCGCCCACTTTGCACCTATTAATCGCCGGCCCTGTTGACATGTTCAAACAAATTGACAGGTTCACAGAATAGGTTCCATCTAAAGACCAAGGCAACAGGATATTAGCAAAAGATAGGTTTCAAACAAAATTATCATGCCATCAGCTGGGTCTCTCTGTTGTCTAGCAAAAGACAAGTCACCATGGCTTCCAGTGCCCACAACTCGTAGTTATCCTGTAATTGAAGTCATTCCATAATCAGTTATCAGCTATTCTACATCTGGAAAAAAAATTACATAATGTGTGCATACCTGACTAGATCATTTCAGGAAATAAAGTCCTGTGAAGAGCCAACAGCACCAAATCCTCCCATCGAGGAAGCGAACGTACCATGCGAATAGCCAGGGCCGACCGGGTAGCCTCGTCTGCCATGGACCGGTGAAGAGTCGATGTCAACTTGGACGGATTGGGGATGAATCGAAGCTGCTGCTGCCACGCCGTTGATGTGACCGGAGTGGTTCGGTGCTGGGGCTGAGCCGCTTCCGCGTCTGATGGAAGTCCCCTCGACGCCGCCGCGGGTGTGGGTGGGTGCAGGGGCGGAGCTGTGAGGAAGTCCCCTCAGCGCCGCCGCCGCGGCAGTGCGGGTGGGTGCAGGAGCGGCACTGCTTCCGCGAGGAAGTGCCCTCACCGCCGCCGTGGTCGCCTTGCTCTTCGAGGCCTTCCTCTTCAAACCTGACGCCATCCCAGGAGAAATCGCCGGAGAGGAAAGTGGCGGCTTCTGGAGAAGCTGTACGAGCGCGGGCAAAAATAGCGCGAGGTTGGCGGGGATTTGCCGCGCAATCTTCATCGAGCCCGCGCGCGCAGCTGGATCCCGCGCGGCGTCGACTGGAGACGGCAGCGCCGTACAACGGGAGGCCAGCCGTCTTCACGGCCTCGAGCACGAGCCCGCGCTGTCGTCTCACGACGCGACGGCTCCGCTGTCTCTCACGCGAACTGGGGGTATTTTGCAAAACTGCCGCGCCGAGACGACGGCCAGCACGCCCGTTGTACATGCCCTAAGAGTAAACTTGTTTTGTGATTGAGGGAGTATATTTTAGAGGGTATATTTATTGAGTTTTAAAGCATACCAAACACTGCTATTCAATTTTGCAGATGCATCTATTAATAATTAATTCCTTCCCTTTTTCGTGACTAATTTTATTTATTTTCAGTAGAAACCCCGTCTTGTTTGTTATATTTGACAAAAATTATCTTCACCTCTAATAGAATGGCTATATTTGTTAATGTTACAAAAAATGAGAAACAAATTCAAAATTAAATAAACGGGCACTAGTATTGCTGTGTTGTTGCAGCTGGCCGGCCCGGCTGACGCAGATTTGTACTACAAGATAATAGATTGCCTGTGATTTGTACAGTTTGGGAAGTTGGACGAAAGTCCAAGGAGATCATAAGTTCACAAAAAGGAACAATTCCGCTGCAACACCTGTCCTGAAACAATATGGCATTTTGGTTTGGGTTCTAAACCTCCAAGCAATACTTCTACAAAAAACGAACAGCTCTCAGCATTACTAAAGCTAATACCCAATTTGAATTTGCTACAAAATATCCTGTAATAACAACATATCGTGTACATAGCAGTACAACACAAGTTAAAATAGTAATAAGGTGTGTTCATCTGACCAACAACAATAGTCTGAAAGATGGCATAGGCATAGTCAGACTAGACCAGCAATGCTCAGGCAGCCAAACCAATGTGCATTAACATTTGGTTATCAGGCAAGTTTGGCCTTGTCCAGCATAGCCCCGAGAAGCTTGCCAGGGACTTGGCAAGGCTTGGTCAGCCTGAGCACAAGGCAAATGAAAAATGTAAACTACGCCATGTCGACGTAGATACTCCAAACGCAATGCATCATAAACATCACATAAGTCTGGTGACAACCTTTGAATTTCATTCCAATCACAGCCGAGATCGCACGGCAAGTGTTAGATGCCGGGAAACAGGGTTTAGTCATACATTTCACAGGCCTGTATACCAGCATATGTGGCGAGGAGCAGGCCCTTCAGCTAGGAGCCTCAAAATGCAAAACCCAATTTGTTTCACAAACAACGGAAACAACGGTTTGTGTACCGAATCATAAGATAATGGACAAGACCACACGGTTTCAGCACCTACCAGAAACCTATCCACGTTTGCTTCCAGTATACCATAACCAACTAAACACCAGTATATCTCTGCCACGGTAATGTCAGCTCTAACTTGAGTGTCTTTTTACACTGCTAACTACAGCAGCCTCAGTCATCGGTTAGTCTGTGCCGAAGTATCGATCACCATACTCTCCAAGTCCAGGGATGACACGATATTCATCGTTCAATCCACTATCAATCTCTGAGGTTACTATCTTCAAATGAGGGAAGCGCTTGCACACACAATGAATGCCTTCAGGGGCCTGTTTGTGAAAGAGACATATAAACAAACTAACCAAAAGGAACAGGAAGATGCAGGAATAACCATCTACGACTCAGCAAAGGGAATTTTACCGAGATGAGAGTCAGAAAAATGATCCGGCTCTCAGGAACTCCTTTCCTCATAAGGAGCTCAATGGCTTGATTAGCTGAATTGCCTGCAGAAACAAGGCAAGAAACTTCAGTGATAGCTAAGAGCTAAATAACATCACTTTGTAATTGCAATAAACATGCAAAAATAATTAAAGATAGAAACTGGAATAACGAATATGCAATGCTAACCTGTACCAAGCACAGGATCCAAAAGCAAAACATAACGATCAGCGATATCCACGGGCAGCTTATGGTATATGAGCTGGATACAGAATAAATTCAGTTTATTCACAACACCACAGACTAAAAAACAAGCCATTTATTATTTCAAGTCAAAAGAAACAATTAAGTTCGACCAAAACTTACTTGTTGTCCATTGTCTCCAATGCGATGAAATAGAATTTTGCCTATTTTTATCCCCTTACAACAAGCACGCAGTGCATTTTCCATCTTTCACCACTGCCGAGATTTCAATTAATGTGAAGAATTAAAGGAAAGAAGGTACATCAAAAGAATTTCATGGCAAATTTACAACTAGAAAATGTGAAACGAAAAGAAGGCAAAAACACAATCATAAGTATAATTACATATTGATCTTCAGATTTAACCGTTAAAACATACTAGGTAAAAATAGCAGAAGCTATAGCTATGTAAACATGACTAGAAAAATCAAATTTGTTGTAGCATAAAATGCAAGAAAAGCAAAAGAAAATTTGGAGTCTGAATCTCGAAGTGTCCACAAAAATAAAACAGCTCATGAATGCAATTTATAAAGGGCGTGCTGAACCAGATACAGAATAGTGGAAAAATGCAGATGATGACACCGCATAACATTCAAAATTATTGCCTATTAAATCCCAAACTTTCTAGCAAAAGCTATTCTAGAATTTACCTTCGAACAATGGACACTCCACAGAGCTTCTTGCAGAAGTCAACTCCCATGTAAACAGATCCTGAAACTCAGGACAAACAGTCATGATACAATAGATTGCAAACATTCAATTCTTTTCAGTCCTAAAATATGGAACAGTACAGGGTAGCACTGGAACAAATGAGAAGAAGAATTAAGTAGATAGAACAATTAGCAAATAATCTTTTAGGAAGTCTCAGAGCTTCAGAAATGTTCTTTCACATGCGCACTTGAAAAACTCTGGTGTTCGATAACAACGAAAATAAGATGTGACATTTTTAGGGGCAATCACACTTTTATATATTATATAGGGCAAAACAACAAGTCAATTAACAGCAAAATTAAATGATAGTTTATTCCAAAAACAATATGAATAGGACAACGAATATGGATAGGAAATAGTAAATGCCGTGAGCGTTATAAACACAATTTTTGCCAAGCCATGTTCATTCCCTTTGCTAAAGTTCCCAAGGCCCAGTTTGGTTCCCAGGAATTGAGAGGAATTGGAAAGTAACATAACAATAAAAGCGGGAAGCATTTAGGTATTGGTTTCAATTCATGGGATTGAAACAGGCCCTTATATCACAGTTGTCCATGTTAAAATGTTAGAGCGCCAATTTGAAGCAAAGAACATAGATATTCTGATAAATTATGCCAAATAATTATCTATTGGACCTAATACAATAATAGAAGAAGAAAGATGTATGAAGAAAGGAAGCCAATGACATACCCGTTGGTGTAACCACCTGCTTCTCTGTAAATGGCAAATACCCAAGACCATGCTCAACCACCTGGAAGACATTTTACGTACAACAAATGCATTGGTATACAGTAAACCACAATTAACAGTTCTCAAACTGGTCAGTTTATAATAAGTTACTGGAGGTCATAACTAAGAGTGGTACCAGACGAATCAGCCTATCTGAGTAGAAAACAAAGTCAGGTGTAGTAATGTTCTTGTCACGAATGAGTATGCATTCCTCGTATCTGTTCAGATGAATCGATCAAAAGTATCAGGAGTGTGCAAATCTAAGATCATTGTAATGTAAAGCTCAGTGTTGAAAGTACCTGGAAAGTTGTGTGTACTACAAAGACATTTGGGTAGACTTTGCAGAGGTTGTGCTGACCAAGTTTTGTGTGGATATGTTGTACAATTAGATCAATAGCAACATGGTTATCTCCCCTTTTGGTATGATCACATCAGCATATTTCTTTGAAGGCAGGACAAAAGCATCAAATGAAGGCTTGACAAATCTCACATACTGATTATTTCAATGGAAACTCTTATTAGTGTCATATTTATACTTGTTGCAAACATAATAGCATAGGAATATTTATAATGATTGCAAATAGCATAAGTTAAAAAAGTGGGTCAATAATGTGCAGTGTTTGAATACCTGCTCAAGCACTGAGGCAACATCTCTACCTCTTTCAACAGTATCACGCCTTATACGTCGAGCAAGCCTAATATCAGCATCTGCATGCAATCACATAACAGCAACTATGCATAATGATCCAAGACTGATTAAAATTATGAATCAATAAAAATTGGAAAACAATTTAAGCATATACTTGTCATTAAGCAGGCACCATGGTATTGATAAGCACATATCTCTAACAAAGAGAAGAGTCACAAACCTGTGTCAACAAAAATTTTCATGTCCATCAAATCACGAACCCTTTGATCATGAAACACCAAGATCCCCTCTAAAATGATGACATCTGATTCATTCACCTAACAAAAAATGAACAGTGATTTGTATCATAAGAGGAGTGCAAGGCAAAATCAAACCATAATTCATTTGGGTCTGGAACATAAAAAAAACTAAATATGGACAAATAACATGATAATGAAAATAAACAGAATCCTATTTTTCTTTCTTGGAGTGGGGAGGAACCTTTTTTTGGGTGGGAGGTGTGTTGGGGGGGGAGATGACCAAATTAAGGAAGCGTAACACTGTTTATCATATGTGCTATGACAATTTACGCCATTTATCATATGTAGTTTATTCCAAAGTAAAAAAAAACTTCAAATGTATCACACAGTACATGCCTACTAATAAATTTAATGGGTTGCGGCTTGGCGTAACATCTAGAATAGGAAATGACAAGAACAGAAAACTGCAATAGCATTCCCAATAAAGGGAAAGCTTTTGTAACAGATATCAAGTCTGGCCACAATAAAGAACACTCATGGCATGCCACCAATTTTTATATACTTACAAAAACACATTGAAACAAGGTTATGCAAATTAGATCATAAATAATAACAGAATTGTTCTCTTCGCACCAATAGTTTATTACACTACCTTCCTAAACTTTTCAGAGCATCGCCTGTGATTCTTAAAATCATATATAGGAATATTCACGGACTGTCCACTTTTCAGCTTTCCCATGCACACCAAAAGTTGATCTGTATCGAATGCATCTGCAAGACAAAGATTAAAAAATTACTTTCAGCTAAGATGAACTAAATCCCAGAAACGAAGAAAGAAGAGCATATTTTCACATGATTGCATATCAAGTACCAGGGTGATCAAAATTGTAGTCTTCCACACGCTCAGACTGTTCCTCAGTTAAACCACGGTAGAATGAATCCTGCAAAAAGTTACAGCCCAGAGTGAATTGTAATCAATTCAAAAACCGCTGAAACAGTGCTTCTATGGTCGGGTATTATTTAGAGTATATATATAGGCGCCTACTATAACCATCTTGTAGGTATTCATCAAATTATAATTGTCAGCATGCATCAGGATGCTTTGCAATTTGCAAACACACAATGACACGAATCAGGATTCAATAAACAGAAAAGGAAACTATACTGCTTGTTTCATTGGAAATAAAACACGAATGAAAGCATATGCAACATTGTGCACCATTTTTCAAATGATATTTTTTATAGCTTCGTCGACATGCAATGTAAACAACGATGCGAGCAAATCCATGCATGTGAATCAATTATAGATAGTTCATGTTGACTAAAACAATAAGCTGCTCACAATAAAAAAATGAATTTCAAGTAATAAAGAGTTTTAATAAATCAACGACATTGCTTGCCTTGAAGAAATTTAAATGGTATCTCCAAGTGAACATAAAAAACTCAAGCAAACTGTGTGGATCAGTTCTCTAGGCACACCAATTTTTGACCTTTCGTATCGGGTGGTCTGTGTCTGTGCAGTCACTTCCTAGTGAGAAGTGACAAAGCACCTCACAGTTTCATGTTAGTGTTAGCATAACTTGCTAACAATATTGCAGCCATTTTAAAACAGAAATCACTCACTCAGAAGTTAAAACCACCTTGCATGCTGTGTCTTACTTTATTAAATTACTTTTTCAATGTATGCTAACTGTCAGCCTGCCTCAGGGCTCAGGATGCTTTGCAACTTGTAAGCACACAGATTGGCATTCAACAAACAGAAAACAAAATAGTAATGCTTACATTTCATCAAAAAGAGAACACAAATACAGATGCAACATTGTACACATGTAATGTAGATAATGATTATAGAAAATCCATATGCATACTTCTAAACCAAGTGTAAATGAACTGTGCCTAATAAAAATAAGATGCTCATAATGAATTTCATGTTGTGACTTCTAACAAATCAATAGGTCTCATATTTGCGGAAATAAACTTAAAAGGTACCTCCAAGTGAACAGAAACATAGGAATTCAAACAAAATGCACTGATAATTGTAAACTATTTCGAAAACACTCAATAGACTCAAGCCACCTCAGCATAATGAAAACTATGGACATTTCAAAACAAACACTATCATCCAGAAGTTAAAAGCACCAAGTAGGCTGTGCCTTGCTTTGTATGCTGAGCAAGACTAAAGCAACATATAATCTATCCAAGTCCCCAAATCATGAACTGAGCAATTATATATGGATATATGGAAGAAGCAATTTATAGAATCGACAGAGTAAACGATTCCAATCAAACTAATGTTGTTCTCTGAACAATCACCTTCGTAGCGAAAAAAACACCTCACCATTTCATGGTGTCAGCAAAACGAAAACTACAGCCATTCCAAAACAAACATCATCCACGCAAGTTAAAAGCAGATTGTAAGCTGCGATTGCTTTAGCGTTCAATCTTCTTTTCGGCAACAAATAATCTATCAAGGATTGAGTAAGAGAGACGCAATCTGCCCGTGTAATCTACCCAAATCCCCAACATCCAATCTAAGCCGTGTCATCTAGTAATCTACCCGACCAACTACTGCAGTCTTAACTACTGCAGTCTTATGACTGCAGTCCTACATGGAAGAAGCAATTTGCAGCATCGATTGAATAGACAACCTCCAAATACAGCGCAACCGAACATGTGTTTGATATAGCATTCATCATAAATAAAACGTTCAAAAGTTGACCACACAAACGCATCGATGACGCCGTCGCAGTACAGGACCAAAGCAGAACAAGCTGAGAACACACAACCAAAATAATAATAAATAATCATCCCAGGAGCAGGAGAAACTGTTATTTGACAAAGCATTCATTCACAAAACAAACAAACCACAAGAGAAACGCGTCGATAGCAGAGCCGCAGTACAGGACCAACCAAAGGTACAACAAGCTCATCAGAACACAAAAACAGAGAAACAGGGCCAAATCCGAGGAGCAGGAGAAGAAGCCGCACCTGGTTAACGAGCACGGCGCGGTGGTCATGGAGCTGCTGAATTATCATGTCGCACACCGTCGTCTTCCCCGACGCGGTCCCTCCACATACGCCTTCAAAACCAGCAGGAGCAGCAGCAGCAGCAGGGGAAGAACCGACACCAAAATTCAAAACCAGACAAGCGGATAATCCAAACGAGCGAGAGAGAGAAAGGGGCAAGCCAAGCCAATCGCCCGCCAGTCTAAGCGAGGCGAGGCACGCACCTATGACGAAGGGCCTCCTGGTCCCGTCCGCCTTGGTGGGGACGCGAACCCCGGCGCCTCGGCGTCGCCGTTGGCGGAGCGGGAAGGGGAGGAGGAAGGCGAGAGCGACGAGGCGGAGGAGAGGCGGCGCGAGTCGAGGCGGAGCCCGCTGAAGTGGGGGCCCACGGATGAGCCCATCACGTCCTCCATCGTCGTCTCTCCGGCGACCGCCGCCGGCCACCTGGCGATCGCCTCGCCTCGCCTCGCCTCGGAGGTTTTGACACGGGGAGGAGGCGAGGCTTTGGGTGGGGTGGGGGAAGCTGTTGTGGGGAGGCCGTTGCGTGGAGCCGGTTTTGTAGACCGACGGGTCTACCATGTGGGGCCCACTCCACGTGGTGCAGCAAGGATGGGTGCAGGGAAGGGAGGGGGCGCGGGAGCAGGAGAGGAGGAGTTTCTTCTCCGAATTTTTTTTTTTTTTTTTTTTTTTTGTAAGGAAAGCAGCTGAGCAGCAGGGAATATTGAAAGGTAGATTCTCGGTTCCTCGCCTTGAAGTTGCTGGTCCATTTTGGTTTTGCTGGACCCATTTTTGGATTTTCTCAGCACCTATAAAACTGCCGGTACGGTATGCGAGCTTTTTCAGATTCGTTTTTTTTTTTGTTGGCATTCAATGCCGATGCTGATTGAAAGGAAATGCAGGACCATTTGCCATGCCATGCAGATTTTGGGATGTTGACCACCGGATACAGGAGTGCATTGATGGAGTGGACTAGGGGACTAGGGGGATGGGATTAGGACCATTAGGTTCAGGTACTCCCATTTGCTGGAGCAAGCGGTGCCCCACACGCTATTCGGTAACCATCTCTCGTCGGCGTGTGGAGCTTGGCTAAACACGCGTGACAAAAGTGGAGGCGACGACGACGACGCATGTAGGAAGGTCCTGCCAAAATAATGCATCACTAGATGATGCCTTGGTAATTAATGAGTAGCAATAGTGTAATAAATAAATACTCTCTATTTTCGAATATTTAAGGCCAGTGGTTTTCATCATCCCATAGTTTGCAAGAAGTGAGGTTGGTAATGAAAACAGGTCTCTTATAATTTCGTTTCACAGTTTCATATTATACTAAAATAATCATGCACTGAAAAAGGGTGGAATTATAGGCAGCATTAGTATTTAAGTTTGGCTCCTCCTCGTGGCTGGTTAATGGCACAATATTATATATAATTATATAAGATGGTGTTTCTTATCTTAGTGGAGAAGGAATCAAAGACCACGACTTCACGAGGGAATAAATAATGACTTGGGGTACACTTGGCGCAACAACACACATACACATGCTGTTCCAAACCCAGCAAACAGCAAACTCTTCATCATCATCGAGGATTTTTTTTAGATTAAGATCATCATCGAGGATAAGATCAAGCAAATACAAAACTAATCCGACATTGTAAAAAAAGATCGTACGCATCAATGTGAAAGGCGCTGATGTTCTTCGATCTGCTTTTAAAATGCACATACTAGTACACGATAGCACACAACTAGTAGATAGTTTACACCGTACCTTCTCACACAACTACTTAGGCAATGATTACACACAAGGGGAGAGAGAGATCGATCGAGACCGGCACTGGCCGGAGTAGAGGCACAAGTAATGACACTACTGGAGACTACCAGAAAAGACATTGATAGGTAAACCTTCCGATGACTGTTGGAGTGTGCTGGGCTAAAAATATTGCTACAAGCGAATATGGGGTGTGACCTCAAGGTCAAAAAGATGTTGTAAACAAATGTCGAAAGAAAACAAAAGGGTCGAGATCGGATTGGACTTTTTGTTGGCACAAAACCGATCGACTGGCATGCCCTTGGACAGATGTGTTTATTTTTTGGGCCAAAAGTGGCTAAAGAAAAGGCGAGATTGAAATCGATTGATGCTGCGTTTCACAGCCCCGGAGCTTTATTAGGTTATCCGTGCAGAAAAGGTTTATTTGAACTCTGATTTTTTTTCTCAAACTCAAAAACTAGATATCTATATACCTTGAACTCACAACACTGTCCAGATTATGTACCTTATGTACCTGCTGGTTTGAAATGGTTTTCAAGACGGTTTCCTTTTCAGTTAAAAAGAGTCTAGTCAACCATCAAAACAATTTAAGTTTACAAAAATCTTTGCGAAAAGAGTATAGATATGCGGAAATCTTGGAGTCCGGACAAGTGGACACGGCACCGTCCGACCATCCCCTCCCCACACTGCTTTTTTTTCTTCTTCATATCTCGGCCCGCGTGGCCCAAGCGTGGAGGTGGGCGAGGTGGCGGTGGCTTGGCCGGAGGTTAGGGTTCGGTGTCATCTCTCTTCCGATCTCCTTCCCGTTTGTAGAATCTTGATAGGTTGGCCTCACGGCGGTGGTGGCGGGTTGATCGGGCGGTGAGTGAGGGCGGCGGCAGCGCCGTCGGCGGGCTTCGACTGGGGCTGGTTGGCTATGGGTAGGCGGTGGGGGTGAACGCCCGGCGAAGTTGGTGGGCGGGGAGGTCGTCTGCGAGGTCGACGGTGAGAGCAAGGTGGGGAAGAAGGGGCTGCCATTGGCGTGCTAGGGCATCGCGTCGGAGACTCCATGGCGTGCCCTAGTGCGGCCGGGCGGCGTGGTCGCCGCTGAAGGGCAAGCGAGGAAGAAGACCTATAGTCGGATGAGGCAAGGCCCAACTAGGGTGGTCGGATGGATCACCAAAACTAGATGGTCGGACCCTAGCACACCCTATAGATACGGGTCATGACATGACGAATCAAAAAAGTTGGAGCTTTCGATCTCCGGATGCTTTAAAAATAGCTTTATTTATCAAAAATCAAAATATCCTAAAATTTTGGCATAATGCTGCTTCTTATCTTAGTGGGGAAGGAATCAATCAGATCAGGACTTGACGAAGGAATAAATAATGACTTGGGTGTACACTTGGCGAAACAACACGACACATACACATGCTGTTCCAAACCCAGCAAGCAGAAAACTCTCTTCATCGTCATCGAGGATAAGATCAAGCAAGCAAGTACAAAAACTAATCCGACATTATTGTGCGATCGTACGCATCAATGTGAAAGGCGCTCTCATGTTCTTCGATCTGTTTTTAAAAATGCACATAATAATAATAGTACACAACAAGATACTAGTTTACACTTCACACCTTCTCCACAACTTAGGCAATGATTGGATATTTTACACAGAAGGGGAGAAATCGATCGAGACCGGCACCGGTAAAGACAAGTAGAGGCACAAGTAATGACACTACTGGACTCTACTACCGGTGAAGACATTGATAGGTAAACCTCCCGATGACTATTGGAGTGCTGGGCTAAAAATATTGCTATAATCGAATATGAGGTGACCTCAAGGTCAAAAGTTGTTATAAACAAGAATGTCGAAAGAAAACAAAAGGGTCGAGATCGGGTTGGACTTTTTGTTGGCACAAAATCGACTGACACGCTCTTGGACGGATGTGCTTGTTTTTGGACCAAAAGTGCGTGGCTAAAATAAAAGGTGATATCGAAATCGAATGATGTTGCGTTTCACAGACCCAGAGCCTTAGATTATCCGTGCACAGAAGGTTCACTTCAACTCTGTTTTTTTTCTCTCCTCAAGCTAAAAGAACTAGATATCTATATCCCCTTGAACTCTCAATACTGTTCAGATTATGTACCTGCCTGGTTGGTTTTCAAGACGATTTTTCTCTTTAGTTAAATGAGTCTAGTCAATACTTGATATGTAAATGAACCATCGAAAAATTTTAAGTTTTTAAAAAAGCAAAAATAATATGATATGACAGAATCAAAAAAGTTGGAGCTCATGAGTTTCGATCTCTGGATGCATTAAAAATAGCTTTATTTATCAACAAATTAAAATAGCCTAAACATTTAGAAAAATCCTAAAAGATTCTTATTGATGTCAAATAAAAAAACAAAATCGGGCGGACTGCCACTCCGTTTTATATTAAGGGGTGCAGGATTCGAACTCTGCTCTAGCCATTTAATTGGCCTGCGAGAGCCCTGCATTGATGTCAAATATGTTATCTAAATCTAAATCTTAACCTTCTATATGGGAAACCCCCACTCAAGAATTCTCTTGACATGCGGCTATGACACCTCATCGATGGCGATGAGTCCACCCCGCCCCTACAGCGTTCGCTCCTGGCCCCGTCTCCCTCCACGATCCCTCACCTCCCCCCTGAACGCGCACTCGAGTCGACCTCCCGCCTCCCTCCACTAACGATCCCCTCACCTCCTCCCTGAACAGCACTCGGTCGTGACCTTGTACCTCCTCCACTCCCGACCCCCTCACCTCCTCCTGTAATCAATAAATATGAACAGGCCACACGGATTCATCTCTTGTTAGCTGACCTTTGACCCCAACTCCGGCGGCGCAACAGGCGGGCAAAAGAAGCCATGGACGGGGGTGTCGGGCGGGGCGTCGCTGCCCGCCGTCCGCCCGACCAGCGCTCCATTCGACGCCCGGAAGGTCGCTCTCCACCGGCGCCGCGGCGGATCCGTGGGCGCCGGCCAGCGGGGTTGGTCTCGCGACGGAAGGCGCCCGTTGGCAGCGGCGCTCACGGAGTTAGTAAGCGCGCCGTGGCGCTTCGGCGTAGAGTGGACCTCGGCCGCGTCCTCGGCGGCGCCCAGCGGCGAGCTTAAAACGCGGGAGCCCGTCCTCATCGGCGTGGAGGAAGAGGCCGGCGGGCGCCGGCCGGCGAGCTCGGGGAAGCTTCGGCCACCGGCCCGTCGCCCGCCGCTCGCCATGGACATCCACCCCGCCCGCCCAATCGGGCGAATCCTTCATGGCTGCCATCCCGCCACGCCGCCTCGCTCAAGCTCGAGGCCGCCGTCGGGTACAATCTTTGGAACGAAGAGGAGTTGCAAAGCGCGCCGCGGCGATGGTCGCCGCCTCCCGCCCGAGATGCCGGCTTCCCCTCCGTACCCTCTCTCGGGCACCCGTTGCGGCAAAGATCCTCTGCCGCCGCTTGCTTTCCACGGCCATCCCGTGATTTTTTTTTTTTTTTTTTTGATAGGCAGAGGCAGAGGGAAGGAAGTCCGGAGAGGATGAGGACGGGCAGCGCATGATAAGATCTGTGGCGTGGTGACTTGCCGGCAGTTTGTGTGGACATGGGAGTTCATAGGATATGGGCCCACATGTAAGAGTTAACACACGCAATGTGTATCCATCTGCGTGGCTACAAAAATTCATGACACATCTTTTTTAAAAAAAATAATTCATGACACATCTAATCACAGCGCCATGTGATGATTTAATGTTGTGAGTAATCTATGAAACCGTGAGATAAAAAAAATTGTTCATTGAGACTGCAAGATTCATTCACCAATTCTATCTTTTTAAGCTGATGTGTCACTCTTGGAAGCAACGTCATGAAACACCCATTGAAACTAGCTTTAGAGAAAAAAAATCTATTCCAATACAACAAAAGAACCCTAGAAACTAATATTAAAATAAATAAAAAGAAACAAAATAGAACCTATAACCTTTTTGTGGTTCATTGTTTAATATTAAAACTTGCGGTCATCACCGCACCACAATAAAGTTGCATTGGTTGGTTCTTCGATTGGCAAAGTGTAGTTTGAATTGTGGTGAGTTTGAGTGGATGGTTATTCAGATATACTGTTTCCAAGTTATCGGGTTGATTTCATCTCTCAATGAGGAAAAAAAAAAATACCATGATTTGTTGATTGATTGATGCGCCCAAGACAATGAATAGCCCTAGGAACTAATATTAAATTAATTAAAAAATAAAAAACCATAAATTTTCATTGGTTTATTTATTATTAGTTAATATTAGAACTAAGATAATCATTGTCAATTCCCACGCAATACCCATATGTATACATCTAATTAATTCATAGTGATTGGCATTGTAACTCATTTATATTTTTTCTATACCCGCAACGCAACGGAGAGTCGCCCTAGTCTCCTATATAGGAGCTCCCCACTATTCAAGCTTAGGGAATTCTCCGGGCTTCTAATTGGTCCCGGAATTGATAACTGAACAAAACTGATTAGAAACTGAAATCGTAGTTTTTCTCTGTTGCGCGTCGTGATTGAAACTGAAGATTAGCTCCTGCGCGTGGTGGGTGCCTTCGACGTTTCAGATATGCAAGAATTATGCCCCAACCGCGGCCTCCCTCGGTCGTCCTCTCCCTCTCTCCGCCTCCACACACGGCGCGGTACTCGTGGGGCCTGCCCCGTCGAGATCCATCCGCCCGCCGCCAGCGTCGACCGCGGCCGCCTCCAAGCACGGCGCGGTGCTGGTGGGTGCTCCGCCCATCCGCCGGCAGGCACGACGCGGTGCTGGTGGGTGCTGCCCCGCCCGTCCGCCATCCCCGCCGATGCTGACTTCGACAACTCACGTCCTCGCCCACATTTCGGTTCGTCCATCCCCCTCCCTCCTCTCCCCACGTGATGACGCACCGGGAGGCCCTTGGCGCCCGGCTCCAGCCTGATGCCGACGACGACCTAGGGTTTCACCGGTACCTCACCCTCTCCTCATGCTCTGTCTCATGGCTCCTCCCCCATGTCCTCTCTCTCCCTCCATCTTCCCCTTTGCACAGGCTATTGGAAGTCGCGACCGGATCTCCTTCCTTTGTGTGTCCGTATGTGCATCGTGTGCTGCATCAGTAAGTTTTCCCTCCCATCCTCTTGCCTTCTACTCCAAAATCGCTGCAGATTTGAGTGCTGTATCTATGCGAAATTTATTGTTTTTTCTTCATGCCTCATATACTTATGTCGCACTATCATGTGCCTGCTGTCCAGGTGATGTCAAAACCTTTGTTGTTCTAAAGCCTGTGATGAAAATACGTTTCTGTCTTTTACTGGATTATTGATTGCGTTTGGCAAAGATATGACTGTTGCCTTTTTATTTCCTTCATAGGTGGACAGAGATCTTTGGATATAGTACATCGTATGTATACCTCGCCAATTTGCTCAGGAGCTGAAGCATATATACAAATTCTCGGCTTATGGCAAATCAATTGCATGATCATGCATCTGCTTAATAGAGGTCCGATCCAACACTTCCTTGGTTGATTGGATATGCCCGTATTTTGATTTCCATCGATGCTTACTGTATTTTTTGGGTGTCAAATTCAGCAGCTCATTTGGTCATACCATATACCTAACAAGCATAAACACCTGGTGAGTTTGCCATCCCTTACATTGGCTACAGAATTGACCATTCATTCATGATTGATTCTGCTTCTCATTGATCTCTTGCAGGTTAGTGTTATGTATCTACCATTAAGGTATGAATCAATCAGGATAAAAATTTTCATGACGATCTTTACAATTGAACTCAGTCAATGCTGCTGGTGAAACGCACACACTGTGAGTTTTTCTTATCCGCCTCATTCACTTTCAGTTTGATTGTTTCAACATTCTTCTAGAGAAAAGATTTTTTCATGAATATTGACTGCTCTATTCAGTAAATATATAAACTATATAGTGGTTGCAGTATACCTATAGTGTAGTTACAACATAATTTATCCATACTTTCTTATTTTACATTTTGAATTGGCTTCAATGCAAGGTTTCTTTATGTCATTGCAGTGATGTAGCCTGCAGGTTAAGATGGGCCAACCTGGCAATAAACAAATACTTTCATTTGCAAGGCAGGTAAAGCACAATTTAATACAATCGTATAGAACATAAATACCCACATTTACAATTTGACCATCTTCTATTTTTCAATTTATACTCCAAAGTGCAAACTTAAATCATTAGTGTTGTATAATTTAAGACAGTAGTAACTATATTCTGTTATCCTTGATGCATTGTAAATTTTAGTGGTACGGTCCCATTAACTATATCGGTTTAAATTTTAGGACCAATATTACTCATCTTGGAAGAAAATCGACTCACTGATCCTTCGACATTGTTGGTGGAGTCCATCAGCCCGGCGACAAAGAAGCAACAGATGCATAGGAATTCACCGAGAAATAGCATGGTATCTCCGTCTGTTTATTCTACAGATCATGAATACTTATGCATGTGTTAGGAACTCTGAGGGCACAAATAAAATTAGTTTTGTCATTTCCCATTATTGTATTATATATTTTAATGCATTCACCAGAGTCGAGGCCTGTAGAACATATCTAAATAATTGACTCTTTTGCTATTGATAATGAGTGGTTTTTATAATAATAGTTGTGTTTTTATATATATTGCTCTTTGATCAATACAAATATAAACAGCAGTTTATTATCCTGAATCTTTGATCAGTACAAATTTTCTGATGTCAGGTATATGCTCTTTCTTTCCATACAGGCGCATATCATAAAGGTATGATTTCTCATAAATCACCTATTTCATTTACATAAAATTTTATTGTCAGGATGGTCATGTATCCTGGTGGTCTACACCTTCCATGATTCGTCAATGTCTGGCTGTTGCTTTAGTTTAAGAAACCCATTGCGATTGGAATTAAGATTTTTTGCTCTCTGTATTTACTTTTGATAAATTTTTTAATGTTTGAATGACTTGGGATAAATGAAATTTCAACATGTTCCTATAAACCCTCTGTAGGCTGCGCTTCTAACTTTATATGATTGGGGATATAAGGGTGGATCAGATGGTGATGGAGCCACTCACAATATTAGCGATTGATTGCTTCCAAACTTACAAGGGCAGGTACATTGTTCCTCTATCTTTGCACTCGACTCACGAATGCTCTAACCTCATTCACTTTGCTGCATTTGAGCTCTAATCACTATAAATAAATATTAAATTTGCAAGCTACAGATCATTCTACTTGGAAGAAATCGGACTCACTAATCATACACTATTGTTGGTGGAGTCGAGCACAAAGGCTTTAGTTTAAGAAACCCATTGCAGTTGGAATTAAGATTTTTAGGTGTTGTTGTGTAAGGTTTTTAATCCTTCACTCTCTGTATTTACTTTTGATAAATATTTATTTATGCTTGAATAACTTGGGATAAATGTCATTTCAACATGTTCCTGCAAACCCTCTATAGGCTGTGCTTCTAACTTTATATGATGGGGATATAAGGGTGACAACGTCAATATATCAAGGATGTTCTCATGAGCCAGTTCAAGAGGTTCAAGGCAACGTAAAAAAAGCGAGGCCTCATGACAGCAATGTTTATCGGGATATATATACACATATAGTAGTAGTTCCATTTCATCAGTACACATTCGTGAAAAAAGAAGAAGAAATGATGAGAGAGATATATGTATATGCCTTATTATGTCATCAATGATGACAAATGTAAATACATTATTTGTGTACTATTGAGAAACTTGAGGGGGAAAAAAATAACTGCTACAGATATTGCAAGTCAAATACCTTCGCACTTTGGTCTTAAAAAATAGCCGTGTAGGCTCAATGCATTGTTATTTCAACTATCCGTAAGAAGGTCATCTATTCTTATCATGCATACATGATATCATGGAAATTTCCTTTATGATCATTGCATTTTTCTTAATTCCCGTTTGAACGCTGGGTGGGATTCCCTAGTAAAAAACTAACAACGTAGGAAAATAGCATGGTAAGCTCATGTAGTCTTCCGGCACGTTTGGTATGCACGTTTGGCATAAGCAAGTTGTTTTTGGCTCTTGTGCAAAGATAGGAAAATCCTTGCCCACACAATGACCGAAGGGAGTTATCAAAAAAAAAAAAAAAAACCCTGGATTATAGGAGAAGACTCTCCTATAACTTTGAAAAATAAGAAAGTCACTGCTCTAACCGGTCACACCGCGAAAAGCTTGCAAACTATCCAAAGGACAAACTCCAGCTCCGCTCTGTTTTCTTACTCACATCCAGATGAAGCGAGCCGCAGCCACGAAATCAAACTGCCCTTTAGTGGAGCTCTTCCTTCTATAGTGGCAAGGTTTGACTGGAAGTGCTCAAGAAGTCCTGCCAAACGAAGTTCTCAGACTTTGGGACGTTACCGGGACAAATTAGAAAAGTGATGCCTTCCCTGTGGCATGTCTTGGCAGGGGTCGAGGAAAAAAAAAATCTTTTGACGCTTGGGCGGCCTAGAAGTCATATTTTAGCAAGGGACAACGGAAAGCGCAGTGATTGAGCGGGCCCTTGCAAGGACGCGCATTACCTGGGCCAAAACCTGTACACGAAATCGCTTTTATTTGGGCTTTTGTCTTTGCGGCCCATACTTGGTAAATCCATGTTGACGTGTATGGTGTGTGGTCCGCTCCGCCGCAGCCATCGTCACAAGCCAGCAGCACTCAGAAGCAAAGCCAATCTCAGAGCAATGTGTCATCTCCACAAAACAAAAATTAGAAGATTCAAAGAGCTTGGACAAGAGGAACATACAGTTGGCAGCTGCTAGTACTCCATCCAATGCCATGGCAAGAGTGCAAGAATCTTGCCTTTTTTCCGTTGGCAGCTTGCTTTGCTTCTGAAGAGATCGAGGAAGCAAATAAAGCACACCTACGTGATCCTTTAGATAAGCCCATCAAACGCAGCATCCATCTAGTCATGTTCTTTAGTACGTTGCCAGCTTCGAAGTTAGAAACTCTTTGCAAGGACCAGGCGACCAGGGACGTTACTTGCACTCCACAAGGATAGAGGAGTGTGACCTCTGCTCTGCTAGCTCCTACAGTGCATTGCATATGTGGACACATGGGACCGAGACCGATCCATACATATCCAATTGCTGGTGCCTGGTAAAAGTGGTAATGGCGTCCATTCCATAAACTGATCTGACGACACCTTTTGCTTACTTCTTTGCGATGGAAGTCTGAACTCTGAAGACAGAGAAGAAATTCAGTCAGATTCAGAAAGGTGGCCACTTTGGCACTTCGCCATCATTCCGTTTCGACGACGGGCCGACCGGGACCGGGAACACAAGAATCACCCAGTAAAAGTCTTCAAGGACCACTGACGCTAGACGAGACTAGGAGCTTTACGCAGTGCTGCAAATGTCCCTGACTACAGATTGTCAGAGTCAACGTTATTACGGAACGGTTTCGCAAAAAAAAAAAAAAAAAAACGTTATTACGGAACGGATGAATGCTGGTAGCTCCTTTTTTTAATAGAAGCGACGTTTTATTATGAATATAAAGTAGGAAGTGGCGATCGGGCCCTAAAACTCTAAAAAAAAAAAAAAATATTATGAATATAAAGTTGATTTAGACAAAGGGGAATTGCTATATTTCACATGTCTAAATTTGGAGGCAACAATCGTAGACAACTAATTGGTATATAGAACAACCAACAAGCGATAGTTTTTTTCTAGTCAAATAATGACAAGATTACATATTGCATGAGCATGAACAATACTGAAAAAAAATGAGATATATAGGAGAACTGAGGGGAAAAAAGGGGGTAATTTGGCTTATCATTTCTAACTCAAGTCATTCATTTTCCGTGGGAGAAGATGCATGTATTGGCCAATCTATCTATGAACGATGGATCCAACTAGTCATCCAGTGTACTAAACCAGCACTAAACCAAGGGCAATGGATTGCACGTTTTATACGCTACAAAAGGCACTGTATTACTAGTGCTACAACAACAAAAGGAACCACCCTCCTCCAGTTGCCAGCACAACAGGGGCACTGAAATCTTTTGAGTGACCCAAGCACTATCTCTGACGCACCTTAATAAGAATGCATAAAAGACAACACAGAGCAATAATAACAGATTGCAGATGTGAACACTTGACCTGACGAACGCATACTATGCTCGAGTCACCCTGGCCCCTCAAAAGGATTGGAATTTTCAGATGTTGGGGTTGAGGAAGATCAAGGCGCGCGGCTCCCATGCCGCCGCCTGCCTCGCGCTAAGGGAGGGCCATGGGTTGCCGAGACGGCACATGCAGCGTGTTCTCGATCGCAAGAAAAGACGCGACCAGAGAAGATGATAACTTGGATGGCATGTCCGTTTCGAGCATGGAGCCATGGACGGCATGTCCGTTTCTCACTTCTGCCTTTGGAGCTGGCTGCTGCTGGGACTTGGGGGCAGGCAGGACCTTCCGATTCCGGCATCGTCGGCGCGCGTCTGAACCCAAGAAAGGCTGCACGTCTGCGTGCCTGCATGTTCAACAAGCCGTGTGGGACGCCTAGATGTGCGGATCAGTGGTACTAGTGTGTGCAGGATGTGGATGGTCCATAGGATGCTGACAAGCATATGTCGTTGATCGTGCCACCTTCCTGTGCTACGACACGTTACGTTACATGCCTGATGGCTGAACTTGTTTCTACATGTATGCCCATCATGGTCGCGGCAAAACGCTCGCAGGCTCGCAGCAGCAGCAGCAGCAGGCGAACCCTACCTTGTCGAGTTTTGAAGCTCCAGAACTATAGAGTCCAAGTCGATGCATATTCTGTTTGCCGACACTGCATAGTGAGTGCATTGGTGCATTTCTCTCCCGATGATTGTGTCCATGGCCGGTGCGTGGACTTATCTCGCACTTTTAGCAGCTCAGCCTCTAGCTAGGAAATTAGGATTGTTGGTAGGAGTATGTTTTGCGATCGAGAAGGGATAAGGCGCATAAGTGTATTGCTCCACCATTACATGCCACTAGTTAATGGCTATGCCTCTCGGAGTCTCGGCCTCTTGAGGAAATAAGTTAATGGTGGGTAGTATATGGTTTTAGGGGGGCAACATTGCTGTCTTTGCTCCATCAACATTCTAGATGTACAACACTAGTGCAGCGTTTATTCTTTGAGGCCCCTCCTTATAATTGATAGAGTTGGTTCTATCAAAATCCGGCTCTAAAAAGGTCTATAAATTTGGTGCACGTATTTGGATGCTCGTGGGCTTCTCTCGAGTTTAAATTTCCTTTTTGCTGCTTTGAAGACAATTTACAAATTCATTAAAAAGAACCATTAGACGTGACAGAGTTTTTTGGCCGGCCGGTCTCTAGAAACTGACTTTTTAAGGTAAGTTGATTTTTGGCTACTTTTTTTTTACCACGCGTCACATCTAACTAGCTAAATAGCCAGTTGTTGGGGACGCCCTAAATAATTACTTTCTTTATTTCAAATTGTAAGTCATTCCAAGAAATTTAAAAGTCAAAACATCTTAAGTTTGACTACAACTATAGAGCAAAAGTATGAATATTTATGATATCGAGATAGGTATATTCTGAAAATAATTAATGAAGAATCTAATGATACTTAATTGACACATAAATCTTATTATCTTGTCTTATAGATTGGTCAAACTTAAGAAGTTTTGACTCTCCAAGATTGTTGGGATGACTTACAATTTGGGATGGAGGGAGTATCATTATTGGTGTGTGTTGTAAGTTTGACTCGATTTGTAGAAAAATATGTGTCTAAGTAAACTTATTAAAAAAAACAGATCCAAATATCTTCCCATTGATACTAATTATGTACTCCTACCATAAATATTATTTCCTTTTAATAATATATATTTAGTTCAACTAATTCTTGAAAAACAAAAAGGCACTAAATTTTAGGGACGAATGGAGTACTCCTATGAGCATAAAACTCCAATCTCCAAAGGTACTACATGCTATGCTACACGTTGGTGCCTCTCGCTGTCAATGTACTCTAGCAACAGCAGAACACACATATAGTTTATTATTGGTTTAACCGAGTGATAAAGAATAAGTACGTACAGTATGGTCCTTGCCCTAATTTTACTACAAGCATTTACTGCAGTCACTGTTAGAACCAGGCTTGAGCGGTTGACCCGACCGACCGTTTCGCATGGTTGAATTGGAAGAATATGGGACCGTTGCGTCACTGTCGCGGCAATATCACTGCAAGGAAATTCCTTTCTTAAACTGTCCGTCCTGCAGTCCTGCTGCATGTACGACTGCAGTGCAGCATGCTAGAAGCTTTGCCGAAGGCAGCAGAAGGAATTTACGCACTTGCATTTGCATCGCCAATTCGCCAAAACGATGCAAAAACTAACACAGCATTGAATTGAAAAATAAGTAGCAGTATTGAAAGGCGGTCTCTGCTCGATCAGAATGAAAAACGAAAACGACATTTCAATAACTAGCATTTCTGTTTGTTAATTTTTCAATTTTGCATGCAGTGCCGTGCAGCGCGGCTATCTCTTTTCTCCTTTCAATTCATTCAGGAGACTGTACTTGCCATCATCGCAGTATTTTACCGGAAATTCAGAATTGAAACAAGACGCAGTAATAATGGAGTAATTACGAGGCAGCAAATATTTTTTGGTTTTTGCGAGTAATAAGGCAGAAGAAATATTCGTATTCGTAGAATGAATAGAGTGCGATGCCATGATGCCAAATTAAAGCACGATCAAGAAGAAAGGTGTCATCACGTTGACGAAAGCGAAGCACACCACGGTTCTCACGTTCACATGTACACACTCGCGATTCCTTGCACCCCATTGCGATCCTAGCTAGTAAGTAGTAATAATGCTAGTTCTGATCCATCCATGCCGGGGCTCGCTCGCGCGCACTTTAAATATGTGCGCACTGCACGCGTCTGCTCGTCACGATCGCACTACGCGCACAAAGCCGGCCAGCGCGCGAGAGCTATACCGCGTGCACCGGCCGCCGGCGACCGCCACCGTACAGCACTAGCACGCAGCACCATGGGCACTACTGCCGCGCATCGACCGGGCCTCTTCCTCTCACCGACGGCGGTCGTCGCGCTCGCGCTGTTGTCCTTGTCGACTCTGCGCCTCGTCGTCGTCGGAGCCCGCGTCGTCCAATCGTACGGCTACGGCGGCGGCGGCGGCGGAGCCTGCGCGCTGGCCGTGACGCCGCTCGGCTACCCTGCGAAGAGCATCAGGTCCGCATCCTGCTTCACTAATTCTTTGTTTCGACCCGGCCTGCCTGCCTGATGGCATGACCGTGCACGGTGCA
This sequence comes from Hyparrhenia diplandra, assembly GCA_015847255.1. Taxonomy (NCBI): domain Eukaryota; kingdom Viridiplantae; phylum Streptophyta; class Magnoliopsida; order Poales; family Poaceae; genus Hyparrhenia; species Hyparrhenia diplandra. The sequence continues at coordinate 53,577 of JADLZK010010303.1, forward strand.
CTGTCGTGAATCGGATTCTCCCAACGTACATTTGCATTGCACGCATCATGTCCTCCATCCATACTACTCCGTATTCTCGCAAGAAAAAAATACAAAGATAGAAAGTTTTTTGCGTGTACAGTATGTATGTATATATCCTTCCTTGATTGACTTTTGATAGATGGATAAGTGGATATGTGTGTATGTATGTTACGTAGGTGACGACGGCGGATGGATACATCCTGAGCTTGCAAAGGATCCCGAGGGGCCGCGGCGGCGGCGGCGGCGGCGCCTCGTCCTCGCGCGCGGGGCAGCCGGTGCTCCTGCAGCATGGGGTCCTTGTGGTACGACGCGTGCATGCATGGCTCAAACACTTGTTTATTTCTGTTCTCTCGTTTTGTTTATCTCTTTGTCGTCCGGTTTCATGTGCTCGGCACCAATGGCTACCTCAATCGATTCATGTGCCGGTGCATCGGCGCTTTTCCTTGCGAGCTAGCTACACAGCTTCCTGCCGGGTGCCGGCCTAGTGCCCTCCTCTTTGTTGCACCGCTTTTCGCTAGCTTTACAGCCAAACATATACTATATGTATATTTGTATGTACTACAAAGAGTGTACGTAAGTGAGATACACTAGTCAGATAGATACTCGCAAAAGCCGAAAGGAAACAAGGAACTCCTGCCAGTACTTTACTTGCCTTCCGCAGGAAACAACCAACACCGATGCTCCTTTCGGTGCGATCGGGCTGTCAGTTCGAATCCAGAACGCTGCAGTCAGTGCCCAGATCGAGAAAGATGCCGCTTTGTCTCTGTGCTGAATGCTACGGTCTTTTGTACGCTATAGATACACGTATACATACACCAGTGATATGTATCTATCACACAGAAGCTGACGTGTATCCATATGACCATATCGTCTGATGGCTGCCTGCAGGACGGCATGTCATGGCTGCTGGCCTCGCCGGAGGAGTCGCTGCCGTTCATCCTCGCCGACCGCGGCTTCGACGTCTGGATCGCCAACAACAGGGGCACCTGTTGGAGCCGCCGCCACGTCTCGCTCGACCCCTCTAGCCGGGTAACAAACACATCTATCAACGCGTCGCTCTGTAGAGGCATCAGTTGTTACTGTTCCACTGGCACTCATCACACTAGTCGTCCCTGCTTGCTACTCAGCTCTACTGAACTGGTCCTGGGATGACTTGGTGGTCAACGACTTGCCGGCCATGGTTGACTTCGTCAACACACAGACTGGGCAGAAGCCTCACTACATCGGACACTCCATGGTACGGTCACAGTGATTTGTGCAGAAATCAGAGAGAGTGTTTGTGGTGATCTGAAGACTGTGAAGGCCTGATGAGCTCTCTTTGGTGGTCTCTGTTTGTGGTTTCAGGGGACGCTGGTGGCGCTGGCGGCCTTCTCGGAGGGTAGGGTGGTGGACCAGCTGAAATCCGCCGCGCTGCTCACGCCGGTGGCCTACCTCGCCCACATCACCACCCCCATCGGTATCCTGCTAGCCAAGGCCTTCGTCGGCGAGGTATCATATTTGCCTGCATACATACTCTGCTGAGTCTCTGACGCAACGATCATATCGTTTCTCCCTGCGGCGAACTCTGCTCTAATGATCTGACTTGTGACCAACGCACAGGCGCTCTCGGACTTCCTCGGCGTGGCCAAGTTCGACCCACTAGCGTACGTACTGCGTTCTCTTCCCTGCAGTGTTGCAGATCGATTCAGCTTTCAGATTCATTTCTCTGGTTTGGTTTGGGAGACTCAATCGATCGATCGATCGTGTGCAGTGTAGAGCTGACATGTCTTTCCATTCCATGTGACCTGTTTGTTTGTACTGCTCCTGTGAATGCAGGCCACCGGTGACGAACCTGATCAGGGCGATCTGCCGTAACCCGGGCACGAACTGCTACGACCTCGTCGGCTCCATCACCGGCAAGAACTACTGCCTCAACAGCTCTGCCGTCGACGTCTTCCCTCAAGTACGAGCCCCAGCCGACCTCCACCAAAACCATGGTCCACTTCGCTCAAAGTAATGACCAACATACTTCAACTCCTCCGTAATTAGTTCTTCAATTGCACAGTACGCATATATGCTAAATTTCGTCCAAAAAATAATATGTATTCACACCGGCCGGCAACCGGCATATACATATGCAGCCGTGCGCGACGGCGTGCTGACCAAGTACGACTACGTGCTGCCTGATCGGAACATCGCGAGCTACGGCCAGGCGGAGCCACCGGTGTACCAGATGTCCGACATCCCGGCGAGCTTCCCCCTCTTCCTCAGCTACGGCGGCCGGGACTCGCTCGCCGACCCCGCCGACGTGCGCCTCCTCCTGCAGGACCTCCGGGGCCACGACCGCGACAAGCTCACGGTGCAGTACCTGGACCAGTTCGCGCACCTAGACTTCATCATCGGCGTTTGTGCCAAGGATTACGTCTACAAAGGACATGATCGCCTTCCTCAACCGCTTCAACTAGCTAGTACTACTAGCCATTTATACTAGTTCAGTGCGTCGTCTTCAGTTCAGTCCCAGAAAGAAAATGGTCACTGCAGGGCGTGAACATTGTTCATACATACATAGTATATCAGAGGTTAAAAACATACATGAAGTAATTTAAAACTAGTAGATATAGTTTGTCTGAGCAAGGAGTTCTAAGCTAGTAGTAGCCAACTACAGTAGGTGTCACGGAGAAGGGTGATCCGAACAGCGGTCAGCCCAGCCAGTCGTCACACTGTATTGCAATTTGCAACACTCAGCGGTTACTACTAAAGGAAATGGTATAATATAATAATAGTAGTAGCTCATATAATAAACCTTTGATATGTATCTCTCTGCATGTCTGTTTGCAGCCAATTGCTTTGTCTTACTAAGAGTTACATGAAAAACAAGTTTATTATATGACCTTCAGAGTAAAAACAGGATTTAAATTACAAATTAGAAGGGTTTTCTCCACATGAAGGGGAATCTTCTTGGAGATAATTAGAAATTCCACACATTAACTTATACTATATATTATTATCTACAAATCTCAGCTATACCTCTAGTATAGATTGGCAAGATGGGCCGGCCCAACAGGTATCAAGACACAACCGGATTAAAAGCACGACAAGGCTTGATGGCTTGTGTTGCGCTTAGGTCACCTTCTAATTTGTTCCCAAATAACACGTTGTCACCTAAATAACACTTTGTCACCTTCTAAACAACTTTAATAACGCAACACTGTTAACGTGTTATCTAGGGAAACTTTTAGCTGTTTTGAATTTGCTTAAAAAGAGCTATGGTAGATGTCTTTTGGAGTTTAGATGTGCGGCACTGCTGAGTGCATGAGAGAATTATAAACCGGTCAACCCCAATGTTATATTAATGGGTGTCCGTTAAGCTTTCTAATAAAGCCAGGTGAATGCTTTTAGTCTAAAAAAAAGAATTAGTCCCATAGAAAACCCTAAATAGAAATGCCACATTCAACTAGTTTTTGAGAGTTAAAAAGCAGTTAGAATCAAATGAGAATGAGCGATAGGATATACTTGTTTTGCCCTACTTTCTATAAACAGTCAGAATCATTTTCTTGGACTTGGGTTGGGGTTAGCGGTCGCATCACGTTTGGGAGAAAAACAGACCCTCGAGTTACCATGCATTCACACATGCACTTCATTATTATTTTCCTTTATATATATTTATATATACCATGCATGTTGGCTAAAATTTGAAGTATCATGCTATCCGTGACAACCAGATCTGCGCCCTACTGTCCGTTTGACCTTCTATAAGTCTATAATCTCTAATGCGCATAGACACCCGACTTTTGTTTTTTAACAAGATGGATGCTGTCAAGCTCGAGAAGTCGAGAGGACTGGTGGCCGTGTACAGCTGCACGATGATACGACTTAAATTAAATAAAGTTAATGAGATAATTATTAAACATCTGTGCATATATTAAGCAGTTGACACTATATATAGTCAACGATTTTTTATTTACTTTGGATATAAAAAATATGGAACACTGTTCCTCATCCGTCGAAAGCCCCACGACTGACGGGCGGAGCGGAAGCATGTTGACCAGAAAACCTCGTTCTCTTCGCACAACAGTCTTTTTTTATGGAATTCCATAAAAATTCTTTTAGATCAAAAGCTTCGAACACAAGAACCCCACCGAAGAAACCGTGTGTCCAAAAGAGCTTCTTTGAAACAGAAGAAAGCCAAAACGACAAGAGAAAAAGTATACTCCCTCCGTCCCAAAATGTCTCGCTTTACGCTTCCCCGAGAAAAACTCACCGGCAATTATATATTCGAATATATAAAATATTTATGCTAAGTAATTAGTATCACTGGAAAGATTTTTAAGTCTAGTTTTTTAACAAATTTATTTGAATATTTAAATGCCAGACGTATTTTCTACAAACTTACCAAAAGCCACAAGACGAAAAACCAACATACGACAATTTGGGACGGAGGGAGTAATTCGTAATCATGAAGAACTGACACCATGCGATGCGAGGAGTCAGTCCCTTTCCTATCGTCTTGCCCCAGACGAGGGGAGACGAGAGGGGTCCCCGTAGCTGGACCCCGTCACCCCAGCAGATCCCAAACCAAACCGCGTCCGCTAGATCGAAAAGAATTTTCACCGCGCGTTCGAGAAACAACGAAAGAAAAAAAAAGAGGAAGGCCGCTCCAAACAATCCAAGAGAAGAAACAGCGAACATCGCAGATCTCAGAGAAGAGGTCAGGTGCGCAACGACGCTGGTGAACCGTACCTTTAAGGCGGGCGATAAGGTGATGCGACCTGTTCAATTCCTGAAAAGTAATCCCAAAAAGTGCTATATTACCCGTCACATCGAATCTCTTATCGCATGCATAGAGCATTAAATCAAGGTAAATAAAAAAATAAAATGCACAGTTTAGCTGTAAACTACAAAACAAATCTTTCAAAATTAGTTAGTCCACAATAAGACAATAATTATCAAAAGATAAATGAAAAAACGAAAAATTCTACAAAGAGTGGCGACATAAAATATTTCACCAAAACACACCCTTTGGCCGCGGCGGCAGGCGAGATCTATCAACAATCCGCTCTGCAGTTGGATGTAGGGCCCAAATTTATATCGGGGAGGGAGAAGTTGGATCTGTCAACAGTCCACCAGGTCTTTTCGAAGCAAAGAGAACTTGCGATGGATGTGACCTCACACAACTGTCCCGTCCGTCACGAACACCACGAAGGCCAGGCCACGACCCCTTCTTCCAGAAGAAGGGGTCGCGTCCGTCACTTTGTTGTTCTTTTCGCAGCACTGAGTGCTCGTGCTCGCTCGGTATCATCCATGCATGACCGGGCTGTGCTGTGCTCGAGCGTGACGGGGCTGGCTGACAGCAACCTTCGTCTGCGATTTGAGTACGAACTGTACACAACTCTACGGTTTTTGTCTAGATTTTCGTGGTCGACAGACAGACAATTGGTTGGCTATTCTGGACGCCGGCAGGTTGCACGTACACAAAATTAGATGGAAAGCTTGCGAATGGACATTCATAAACATCTTTGTTCTAATTTTCGTGTGGCATACAATAATATAATATTCAAAGTCTTCTTTATTATTTTTCTAGATATGTAGCACCACAACAAAGTCGATCACAGACAGCTTAATATTACTATAAGTTAAATATTACTAATGGCGCCAATAAAAACTCATTTTAGTGTGCAAAGATTAGCTAGGGAGCTGTTGTGGAGGAATATAATTTTAGAGGCGCCAAACTATTTTTACATGGCTCCATATAAAGAGTTTTGAGGGTTAACTTTTTAGCGAGCTCTTAGAGTTGCTCTAACCACAAGTCCCTAAACTTAACCGACGATGTCATCTCAGTTCCTTAACTTTTATGTTGATCAAGTCCCTAAATTTAGCTACCACAAGTTCCTAAACTTGACATTTAGCCACCACAGGTCCCTAAACTTGACCTTGACCGACAATGTCATCTCAGTTCCTTAACTTTTAAGATGATCAAGTCCCTAAATTTTAGCCACCACAAGTTCCTAAACTTGACATTTAGCCATCACAAGTTCCTTAACTTTTAGATGATCCAAGTCCCTAAATTTAGCCGATAGTGTCATCTCAGTTCCTTAACTTTTAAGATCATCAAGTCGCTAAACTTAGCCGACGATATCATCCGGGTCCAAATATAGTCTAACCCACTCTATAAGTGGGTCTGGCACGCCGACGTCGCAGAATGGCAAAGGTCATTGGTTGAAAGGCTCCCACCAGGGTTTAAATAAATCCAATGATACATTATCCCTCGATTTAGGCCTTATTTAGATGGCTAAAGTTTCTAACATTTTTCTCACTTTTCTCCATCACATCACATTAAATACACCAAAAGACATATGTTTAAAGTATCAAATGTAGGTAAAAAAAAAATAACTAATTACACAGTTTAGATGTACATTGCGAGACGATTCTTTTTGAGCCTAGTTACTCCATGGTGGGATAATATTTACCACTAACAAACGAAACACGCTACAGTGTACGATGTGACATGGGTTTAGAAATTTTAGCCATCTAAACAAGGCCTTATTCTAGGATTTTTTGGCGCTATGCATTAAGTGGTATAGACGTCCCCCTGTGTACAGTGTAATCTAAAATGACATGTATCAATTAATCATTATTAGTATAATATTTATCATAAAACTACAAATTACATAGCATAATTTGCATGAGCAAAAAAAATAATTAAATAAATATTTTTGCTCTTCAAACTACTGCACAGCTCCTGCACGTAAGAACTATTGCATATTTAGCGCTCAGCACTGCTCCTGCACGTGAGCACCAGCCAGAGGCAGGCAGTCCGACAGGTACATCGACGACGGACAAGCCACGTCTTGACGACACGATTCTTCTTCTCGCCCTCGCCGAACGCCCACGCTCCGGTGATCTCCTTCCTCGTCAGGTCATACCCAGGAGCTTGCCCGCCGACCACACGTACACGGCGTCCTTCTCCGGGTGCAGCGCCAGGAACCTGGCCTGCTCGCTTCCCCGCCGCGGCCACACCCCTCCTCCCGCCAGCTCCACGACGTCGCGGAGCTTAACGGCGTGCTTCAGCCGCCACCGGAGCGCAGGTGGCTCGCCGTCGAGCACCCAAACCTTGAGCCGCATCAGCGCGGCGTCGGTGGCACGTAGTGCAGCCGCCCCGCGGAGTGCGCGAGGCGGCCGTCGCCGTCCGCGGGCTCGGGGAGCTCGGCGACCGCGCACGCGATGCCACCGCTGGCGTCGTCGGCGGCGGTGGAGACGTCCATGCGCATGACGCAGTCCGAGTCGGAGGCCAGGACGTAGACGGCGCCGGCGTGGAAGTGCACGGAGCCCGAGAGCGAGGCCGCGGGCACGCCGAACTCGGCGTCGCGGAGGACCCACGCCCGCGTCTCCGACGAGAACACCTCCACCTCGCCGCCGCAGTCGCGCCACCGTCCCGTGAAGTTGACCACGTGGTAGCCGGAGGACGACGACGTCGGGTCGAAGGCGAGCATGGACAGACGCGGGTCCCTCGACGGCGGCGGCAGCGCGGCCCAGCGCTTCGTGACGGGGTCCACGACGTAGAACGTTCTGGTGCCGGCGGCACGGAGGAGCAGCAGACCGTTGCAGGCGTCGCAGACGAGGGAGACGTCGAGGAACGGGAAGAAGCCAAGGTCACGGTCCGGAGCATCCCACCGGCGCCGGCGCCTGAGTCCGCGCACGCGAACCGCGGCCGCGCCTTGCCGCGGGCGTCGTCAATGTTGTCTTCGGAGAAGTAGACGACGGACATCTGCGGCGGGAGCCTGCGGCGGAGGTAGCCGTCGGAGACGGTGGCGCACCAGGTCTTGACACGCACTTGGACCGCGCCACCGAGTCGACAGGCAGCCGGAGGATGATCTCCGCCAGCATGTCGTCGCTCAGGCTCAGGCTGTTGGACATCACCACGGCTCCACCAGCCGGCGGCGTGGAGCTCTTGGTGTTGTCAGTGTCGGCGGGAGAATGATGTCTCTTCAGGATCGCCATTGTCCCGTTCCCGGATTGTTGGCGAAGCTCGCACTCGCAGCGCACGCAGCCGAAGGTGGCACACGCGACAACGAAACGTACTCGCAGAGAGGAATGAAGGAGTGGATGCAGGCAGGAGGACTGCAGATGCGATGCTCATATGCTGCCACTGAGATCACTGGAGCTATATATAGTATGAGGTGGCTTCTGATCGAAGATCGATGAGCAACGAGAAGCACGAGCACGAAAGGGGTTGAGTTCCGACACCGGTGACGCGACCGTGGAATTGTTTTTTTTCTCTCTCTCTATCTAAATTCTCTTGGCGTGGCACCGCGGCACCAGCTCCAACTGGTCCAGACGAACCATCTCGCGGTCGGTCGCGGGTCCAGGCGTCGAGCCGAATCACTGAAGTTTGCCTGCGTGTGCGCCGCGTGTTGGCTCGGCGGCCGTCAGAGGCCGCGTCGCCGTGCCACGTAACGCCCAAAGGCAGGCTCAGGTGTCCTGTCCCGGATGGCGTGTCGGGGGACTTGCAGTCCGTTTGGGTTTCTCTTCCTCAGTCTCGCTTCTCGCCTGTTCCACAGCGCCGGCCGACTGCTGTGCTGGCTGCCTGGCGGCGCGCCGCGGCGGCGTCGTCGTCGTCGTCGCGGGGGTGGCTTGCTCGCCGGCGGCTCGCTGTTGACCATCTGGTGAGCGACGAGGAGAGCTGCGCCGACACAGCTGCGCTGCGCACGTGTTCGGATGATCTGCTGCCTACCCTACGCGCGTCGTCAGAGCGCTCATGTGTTCATTTCGCACGCACGCTGCACACGCACCGTAACGGTGAGGAACGCGAACGTGCGCTCCTCGTTGCTTCGTACATGAGGCCAGGGTAATTAATTACAATTTGCTCCTCCGATCCATATAGGAGGAGTATATATAATCTTACTCGTTATAATATAGTACTAGTCATTAGTAGGGTCAAGCAATAACAAGAGCTCCGTAGACCAGACTAAACAAAGTAACCGACGATGTACTCCGCGTCTTGTTGACATAAAAGGAGTAGTTTGTATTGTTTTTTATAATAAAAAATAGGAGTAGTTTGCACCTGTTTCGTTGTCTTAAAATCTGATGATGAGGGTCCATGATTTTTGTGTCTCTCTAACAAAATAACACAGATTCAAACCAATTATTGTCAAGTGGGTCAATGATATGTAATAAAATGGACCTCGAAACGAGTCATACTAATAAAGATGCCGCGCGCGCACGACGTCAAGAGTCGTTTCTTTTTTATGATGAGACAGGTGTTTTACGCCGCTCGATATCTGGTGCTGCAGTGCGTCAAAGCTACTACTAGTGCTAGCCACCAGGCACCAGGCCACCAGCACCGCGCTCCGACGTGTCGCCGTTTCGACGAGCACGGCACACGTTCCATGCGCTCTGCCTATCGTCGGTCGGGCTGCTGGCAGATGCCCCAAATGGCCCAAATGCCCGAGCCCGGCCCATGTCCAGGTTGCATGGCGAATTATTATTATTATTATTATTACTCGTGATTAGTACCATCAAGCAGCTAAGAACCCAAAAAAAGAGGGGTGTTTGTTTTTGTTTTTGAGATTACACAGTACACGCAGACGCTTAGCTCAAGATTAAACAACAACGACGTGCTAGCGAGTTTGGTAGTCATATTGCCTCTGATTGTTCATATGGTTTACTTGCACCTGCGTTATTTAAAATCCGATGGCCTCTGATTGTTTTTTTTTTTTTTTTCAAGGACAGTAGACAGATTCGAGCTTAATTAAGGTCTTCGGATAAGTGTCACTGCGGTTGCATACATACGTACTACCGTGTTACATGTGTGCTTTATCAACACCTCTTGCCGCGGTATTGTTGCGTCATCGAACCATGTCACTCCATCTTAATGCATAATTTTTTTCGCGAGCGGTTTGACCTGTTTTTCATTAATGCACATAATTTTTCATATGTGATTTCTAGCTAGTGGAGAGGAAGATAGTGTGTAATTTAGGGCTAACTACTCCTAATACGCAATGAGCCGTATGCTATTAAACTACCTTCGCGCTAAAACTATGTAAACTCAAATTACGGCCGCTGGATCTTGATCCGATGAATGGAGGTAAAGGTGGGGCACTTTAGCACTTAACTCCCCCCACTCCACCATCATAATCGCACTTTTCCAAAAGAGCCCCTAGGATTCTAATTGACTGCCCCTGGTTACGTACGCTCAGGGAGTTACGAACAGGCGACCGGTTTGACGTGCGCCGCCGCCCGTCGCGAGGAAAACCGCGCCGCCGGTGGATTCCCTCGGCTGAACTAGCGATTAGCACCAATTGCTGCCGGTCTTTGTTTGCTGAACGCAGTAATAATTTTGGGTCCCAGCTGCCGTCATGGAGACCCCCGCTGTCGTCGCCGATGATCATGCCGTGAGGGGGAACAAGAACGGGAAAGGGAGGGAGAACCTGTGAGGGACAACAAGAACGGAAAGGGACCCTGCACCAGCGATTGGAGGCCGGCAACTGGGGCAGGGCGGCGCTGCCGGGGCTGGCGCAGGGGCGGCGGCGCCGGGGCTAGGGCAGGCGGCACGACGCGCGGCGACAGGGCGGAGCAGCGGATTCGATTTCGTGAAATGAGAGCAGAACAGCCCTGGGAGATTGGATCGCACTAGGGGAAGGGGGCCGGGTGTAAAAGAGCCACTGCAGGCGGGAGTTTTTTTTGCAAAACGAACGTCTCGTCACGAACCCTCGGATGAGGATCCAGCGACCGTGATTCGAAGTTTACATGGTTTCCATAATGCGTAGTGGTTTCTATAAAGATACGCTTCCCAATACCTAATGCATAGTTTTTATAACAGTTTTCATTAAAAATAAAATAATTAGAAGATCAGCTGTGGTAACGAATTCATCGGGGAGATTTGGGAAGCATGAGCACGTGTCGACATTTTCGAAGATCGTACTTAAAAAATCGAAGACTTGCTCGTCAGGTTCGATTTTAGGAAATAGTAAAAGTGGTGTTCTCAGGCAAGGACGGACCCACAAAACCAGGGGACAGCCCACACCGTCAGGCGAATGGCCCACATCGTCTTCCTCTCCGACGACCGCCGCCGACCTCACCGCCGGTAAGCCGCCGCTGCGGGCGTCCCGGCCTCGGCGCCGCTCTCCGCGGCGGCCGTGGCGATCCCGGCGTCGCAGGAGGCCGACGTTGCCGTCTGGCGCGACGGCGCTCGCCCCTGGCGCCCGCCGCGGCCACCGTGATCGGCCTGCTCAGCTCCCTCGACGTCGTCGCATTCCTGGCCTCCAACCTCGGCGACGCGGCCGCGGCGATGAGGACGCCCGCCGGCGACGTGGTGGCGCACGAGCCGACGCTCGTGCGGGAGGTCGAGCCCCACACCAGGTGATGCGCGAACACATTATTTGGAACCAACTCGGTTGTTCCCTCCCTCCCTGATCCATGCCATTTCTTGGAGATCACCATTTATTGCCACATTCCATCGCTTTTTCTTTCGTTCATCAGAAAAATGCGAGAGCGTTTGTCGATTGAGAATTCTTCTAACATCATAGGCACACGGCATTCAGATTTCTCGTTGTACAATCAGGGCAATGCCATTGCGTGTCAATGTGATTCAGCTTTCAATTCGTGCGTGCAAGGTTGATTGAAATAGTGGAGCTAATGAAGCAAGGAGCAAGGCGGATCCTGGTACGCAAGAACATCACGGAAGCGTGCACGGTCGTCGACAAGAAGCCGTTCGCGCCATTCTACAAGGCCGAGCTGAAGATCACGGGGACGCCGAGGGCGGCAGCCTCGGCGAAGGCCGTCGTCGGCCGGACACCGCCATCGTCGACGACGCCGTCGGCGTTCGGCTGCGACAGATACTGCTGCCTGACGCGGGAAGACATCATCCGCTTCCTGATCAACTGCCTTGGCGCGCTGGCGCCGACACCGCTGCAGTCCATCTCCTCCCTCGGCGCCGTCAACCGCGGCTACGCCCACGTGGAGGCCTCGTCGCCGGCCATGGAGTCCTCCTGGCGGGTCCCCTCCGAGCCCCGCGCCGTCGCCGTCGTGAAGACGAACCGCGACGGCTCGCACAAGGTCCTGGCCGACGTGTCCGCGCACAGGCTGTGGCGCCACGACTACGTGGCCGCCGCGGACTCCATGGCGAGCCTGTCGTCCCTCAGCTTCGCCGCGGGGAGTCGACGGCCACGGCATGGTGGCGCGGGATGAGGACGAAGACGCGGACGTCGCCGTGCCGTCGCCGAGGCTCGGTGGCCGGAAGGTCGCGTTCGAGGCCAGCCTCGTAGGCCAGATGATGATGGCGAGCCACGGCGGGAACGCGGCGCTGAGGTGCAGGAACACGAGCTCGCTCGCCGCCGTCATGGCGCAGATGCTGTCGTATAGGACCACGCACATCTGGGTAACTGACGGCGAGGACATCTTGGTTGGCGTTGTTGGGTACATGGAGATCTTCAATGCGATCACCAGGGGTGTTGCTCCTCCACCTCTAGCTTGAGTGTTCAGTCTGAGTTTAGGAATTGTTTGCTGATTTTCATTGTTTGCTGATTTTCTAATTTGAATTTAAGTAACCTTAGAGTTTTCCGAAGCTTCAATCGTTTTTCCTGGTATTATTATGTGACTGTGTGGGCAACTGAGCATATACATGTCTATCTTTTTTTTTTGAACAGAGAGAGCTTATTTCTGTTATCCCCAGGCAATATGATTATTTGTTCTTCGGTAATAAGCAATTCAAAAGGCTCAAGGTGTCTCATCATAAGTATATCAGATAAAATGATGAATTAAAATATCTTTTATAACAATCTCCTGCTAGAATCAACAGAATGGAAATTCAAATACACCTTCTGATTAGAGGAAATTCAAATACATATGTCTGACAGTGAAAACAAATATCCTCATGCATAACAGGCGGTAGTGCCATTACATAGGAACGTTACACTAATCCTTCCTCAGTTCAATGCACTCTCGGTGTGTGCCAGAGCTGTTGATGACAACGATTTCCAATTTGTCTCCCTGCAAATTTCATGGAACAACAATATTGGATTCAGAATTTTGATTAATCTATCTCTGGAAATCTAGAGTGCAGGAAAGTATCATACAGTGTAAATGTCTCGTTCAGTGGCTGATGCGAAAACGTCCTTCACCAGATCAACCGCATCTGATTCAGACAAGGGTGTCACTGCATCCTGAACCAAAAGCAACACTGTGTTAAAAGTTCTGTTTATTAAGAATGATACGTTACAACATCATCCATAGTTATTTGTTCTCCTGTGCTTATCATTGGCTCCTATAGGCCATTGCAAGACTAACAAACATCCATATAAAAAGGGGCTACGCAGTTCCAATTTAAGAGAGCCTTTCCTTCTAAACTTGAAATTTTGAGAGCTAGAACTCACCCGAGCTGGCAGCAGGAGAGGACTAGGGGATTTCAACTGGTTGTCAAGGACAGGCATCATCAATGTTGAACCTGTTCCCTGAGCACTATAGCCTGTTCTCTCATAAGACCCAACAGCATCGTACGTAAAGACACATCCTTTACCTGTCAGAGGGAAGAGATGCTAAGAGGCATGATCACATTGAACGGTCAATGTAAATTAGTACTCAAGTTATACTCTACCTTTGGTGTCCAGTCCGGCCAACACATTGAAAGTGTAGTACGGGAAGAATCTCTTGTAGTAGAGTGTGTTTGACAGAAGTTGAGCCATTGCTGGGCAGCTCATCTTCTTGTTATTGTTGTGTTCATAGATCTGAAAAGGTGGAAATGAGAAAAAAAAACATCACAAACCTGTACTGATAAGATTCAGGGTGACACAACACTTACAAGCTAGCTACATTGCCAATGTAGTCATGATCAAAACTGAATAATAGAGAACTGTTGAACATACCATTCTTAGGAATCGTGGTTCTTTTCTCAGGGTAAGTTCAGAGTTTTCTTTCTTAGGTACAATACGACCTCTCAGTTTTAAAATTTAAGAAAAAATGGAACACATGACATGGTCAACACTCAACACTCAACATATAATTGATCTTGAATATCAGGCTATTGCAATAGTAAGGTTGATGTGATCACGCAAAAACACAATAACCTTAACAAAGTTCTTACAGATAGTTCAACAGCTCAAGGAATCAATAGCCTTAGTGACTTACTAATTCCTTGGCAGACAGAGCCTTCTGCAAAGCTTTGATATCACCTTGGAACCCAGACGAGGCCAAAACACATTTGTCTGCACTGTTTGTAAGGAAGCAGAGAGAGAGAACATTAGCAATTCAGCACATCCATTCAGTGACAACATTAGAGAGGCATTTCTGTGACTATATAAAAGTAAGGCAGGTTCACTTTGGAAAATAATTTGCCAAGAGAATGTCAAAATCACCAAGCTGCAGTCCAAAAACAAATATTATATATGATGGTTACTTCCAAATTTTGTATATAATGATAGATGCTTTGGACTAGTAATATTTTTCCATCTAAAGACATAAATCTCATCTAGTACTAGTTGTCATACTTTGTTCTGTTTCCATATAGTTCAAAACACTGTAGATCATGACACCATTATATGAATTTCTTTTTATATTCATTAGAAAAATACTGTAGATCACCACTATAATATCCATCTTTAGAACACATGCAATTCGACTAATGGTAATTTTGACACTTAAATTCAAATTTGTGGTTTAATTTATGTTTCGGAGACCATTTACATACCCAGATGCACTCGAAATTGTGACAGGATTAGTAGCACTAAAGTTCAGCCTAAAGTGTTTCAAATTCTGAACTAACTGAATACTAAATTTCAGAACAGAAATTACTGATTTCCAGCCGGCAGAGGAGGCACAAAATCATAATCTGCGAGGCTCTACAAGACTATCCGAACCCTGAAACCGGGGAGCGGGATCTCAATTCAGAGCTACCGAATTCGACCCTACTCTGAAGTCTGAATCAACAACGACACTCGATTCACGAAAAGAGGGAGGTTCAGAAACATACAGCTGGGCAATCTTGGAGTGGTCGCGGGACAGGATGCTGTAACCGACGGAGAGGCGGGTGTCGGCGGCGACGACGCAATAGTCGGCGCCGGCGACGGCGACGCACGTGCCGCCGTTGTTCTCGTACGGGTTGAACCTCGCCATCGCCTCTGCTCCCGAGATTCAGTGGTGCCCCAACCCTCACGCCCTGGCGACACTGCTTGTGTACTTTGGTGGCTGTCGGATCTCTTCTGAAAATTCCGAGGCGCGGTCGGTCGGTCAGGGAAGGGAAGGGGAGGGAAGGGGAAGCGGTGGCTCTCTCGCTTTGCTTATAGGTGGCTCCGGCACCGGCACCGCCGCTGAGTCGAGTTCTTTTTTTTTTTTTTTTTTTTTTTCTCGGGATCTTTCTTCTTGTGCTGCAAGAAGAGAATCCGGGCTCGGTCGCTTTCTTCGGGATGGATGCGTGGTGGGCTTAGATGGGCCGGATTTTGGACTATAAGGTCGTGGCAGCCTAATAGACCTAATGTTTTTTGATTGGACAAATGGGCTTCGTAGGTTGAGGAATTAATAGTACAAGGTCCGCGCTAACGCTACGCTTTATTTAGGAAATGAGCTTCATCGACAGGGGAACCTTTTTTATTTACTTTTATAATATTTTATATTTAGACCATGTGTCGGCGCTTTCGGTGGGTGTGGGTGCCTGCGGCCAAGAATAAAGAATTTATAAGCCGTGTGCCTCCTCCCCGATGGCGAGCGCAAGATGGATACGGACGCAGCCGGGTTTATCCCGGTTCAGCCAACGGGCCCTACGTCCGGGGGGTGTGTCTGCGCCGTGTTACCCGCGGCTCAAAGGTGAGCCCCGCAGGGGTTACAGCGGTCGATGGGAGAGACGCGGGTCTCAAGCCCCACAATCGTGGTTATGGTGGTGGTGGTGTGCGCTCCTCCGTGTGAACGGAGTTGAGCTGGCTCGACCGAATCGAATCCTATCGAACCGAATCAAATCCTATCGAATCGAATCGATCGACGAGGCATTACCCCCTTTATAGGAGAAGGAGAGAGATAATGTTTACACAGTGGACGCCTAGGTGGCTAACCCCCGAGGCTACACTCGTTGTACGCGCCGCCGAGGGGTGGGCTGGCTTGATGTTGCTTGACGAAGACACGGCCCCGATCCGATGGTGGACGTGCCGCCCCGGGCGCGCCCCGAGGGTCCCGTGGAGGCGCCCCTCACGCCCCGCATGGCGAGGGCCGGTCCCGTGAGGTTGCCGGGCTATGCGTGTCAAGTGCCCGAGGGTCCGCCCAACGCGGGCGCTTTTGACTTTGGTGCTCGGGAAATGAACAAGGTCACTCGTTTCCCGCGTCGGGTGGTGTAACACGCTATCGGGTTCGCCTTTTGGCGCCCCATCGCCGGATTGGGGAGACGATTCGCGCTCGACGGACCGGGCGTAATCGATGGCACCGGGCGCCGTCTCGCCGTGGCGACCGCATTGAATGCGGCGGCTTCTCCCTTCCTCCGGACGGAACCTCCCACGCCCGAGGGTCGGCACCCTAGACGGGTTAGCTAGTGCCCCACCCGAGGATGGAGAGCTGGTCTCCCCGGCGAGGCGGAGTTTTTGCGCCCGAGGGTGGTGAGCTAGGCCACCCCTGACTAAGCGAGATTTCTCCCGGCCGGGTGAGCCAGGCCGCCGGACCTAAACGGAGATGCGTGGTCCAGTCCGAGCCATGGTTTGGCCGCCGCCGACGGAACGCTATGGTTCGTTGTCCGGGCGGAGGTCCTTGACCTTGTCCTTCGTGAGCGTGATGAGCTCTTTACGCCGTGGGTGACTCCATTTGGGCCGCTTGTGGGCCGTCCGCGGGCCGACATTTTCGCTATGTGAGCGCCGTGGGCCAATGGCTCGTCCATCGTCCGTCGGGCCGCCCCCTCCGGCGGGATGATAGCGGGCTAGGTTTTACCGGGCCTTGGCAGCCGGCAGATTCTCATAGTTTGGAGAATGTCTCGGGCCCGACATTTAGGTCCCCGACAAGAGCTCCTCGAGCCCCCGAGCGAGTGAGGATTCCGCCCGGGGTTCCGCTGCTCCCGCCACCTTGTTGTTTCTCGTGGTGGTTCGCCTACAAGGGGTGCGCAAGCGAAGACCGTTGGGTGTAGTTCCCCCGAGGCCTCGAATGGAATGGCGGATTCCTTCGAGGTCTTTATGTCTCGCGACGCCGGCAAGACTAAAACAGCTCTTAAATTGCGCTTGTTTGTGCGGAGCGTGTTTGTTTTTGCATGGGCAGCCCGAGGCCCGCGCTTATGCGCAAGGTCGACCCGTGCCCCTCGACTTTGATCATACGCCTCCCGTCGCCTCCCGAAAGGGAGGAGGAGGGAGACACGCCACAATGCCCCGTAGTCGAATGTGTCGCGGGCCCGGCGAGCGCTGTAGCGGGTCCGCTTTAAGCTGGTGCCCCTGCCCTTGCCGGAGCAAGGGTCGGCTATGTGATCCGTGATTCACCCCATGAGAACCTCAAGGACCGCTTAGCAGATCCCGGGTTTGGGCGACCAACCCCGAGGGCCTCGCGGGCCTCCCACGGATGGGACATCTCTATAAGCAAAGACCCGCTGGCCTTAAACACGTTTCAGAAATCCGCAGCCCTGTGGGGCCCGGTATAGCTGGTTGTGCATTTCCTCCCGCCCCCGCTCGGGTTATCCCGAGGCGATCAGAAACCCTCGTGGCCCAAACCGCAACCTTCGAACGTAGGGTGTGTCACCGAGGCTCGCTTTGTTTCGCCGGGGCGGGAACCGTCAACGGATCGACTTTTTTGCCCTCGTGGTCGGGCGCCGGATATGGGTGGCCGGACGGTTTTACCCCTCGACCGAAGACGAGGCGCCTAGTCGCCACGCCGAGGTGGCGCCGACCGCTGCGTACCGATGGGACGCTGCCTTACGCCTTCTTGTCGTGGGCGAGATCGAGGGTTCCCGCCAAGGCGCACACGCCCTCGACGGTTCCACCGCGTGGCTTGCCGTTGGATGAGCGGTTCTCGCCAATCATGGGCCGTCCATTCCGTGAGTCTGCTCGATTGCCCGTGCCGGGCGTTTTTGCCTTCCCTTCCCTATAAATATGGTGCGCGGGCGGATGATAGTTGCTCCCCTTGCTCTTTGCCATCGCCTTCTTGCCTTCTTTGCCGCAGCAATTAGGAGATAGAGAGATAGTGTGGGAGAGATTAAGGGAGAGATTCACTTGCCTTGTGCTCGCGTGTGATCGGGTTGCTAGCGGTTGCCACCCTTCGCCTCCCTTTCATCCATGGCGAGTCGCAGCGGTGGACGGCGTGAGGGAGGTGCTCGATGTCGAAGCCGTGGTCGAGGACGACGGCGACGGAGGAGAAGCTCCGGCCGCCTCGTCGATGAAGGGCTTCTTCGTCCCCCGCAAGACCGATGAAGCGCGGCCGGGAGTGGATTGCTCCGGATTGACCGAGGAGGAGCCTAACCCTCCCGATGGCTACGTGGTGAGCTTGATGGATCTTCACCGGCCACAGCTCGCGATGCGGGCAGCCGGTTCATTCGGCGATCCTCCACTACTATGAAATCGAGCTTCATCATCCGCCTCGAACTCGATCTCCCTGTGCCGCCATCTTCGCCACCCTTTGTGAGGGATTCCCGGGGGATCGAGCCGCATTGGGACCTCTCGTTGTGGTTCTTCAAGGCGGATTCCACACCGCCCCGGCCGCGCAGGCCAACCACGGAGGGCGCTTACGCCGCGGAGGTCACGCGCGCCCAAGTCCGCCGAAAGCGCATTTAAGCCGAACCGAGCCGATGGGTACATCGCTCCAAGCTCACCTCCTCCAACAAGGGGTGGCAAGATCGGTGGTTCTACCCTCCGCAACGACGAGAACGCGCTTCCCCGCGGTACACCGGGCGTGTCCTCGCACGCCCGCAGAAGTGGAACTCGGGTCCCCCGAGGATCATCATCGGGCTGGAGGGCCTTGGCGCGCAGCGGTCCCGCAGCCCGAGGGAAGGACGTAAATGCCGCCGCCGCGTGGTCGCCGCTTTCCATCGGCGCCGGTGTTGCCGCTGATGGCTCGCCCTTTGCTCATGTGCCGATGACCCCCGAGGCCGCCAGCCTTGGTGCGTCGGATGTAGGCCTCTCGCTTCCAATCGATGGCCCGGCCAAGAGGGTGAGGGATGCATTGGGGTCCAACACCCGACACGTATCCCTCGAGATCCCCATGCGCCCGACCGAGGGTATATCTCCCCGTAAGTGCTTCTGACTTCGTGTCCCTGCATTGCTTCTGCATTGTCGCTATGGCGTTCTCACTCTTTCTTCCCGCAAGGTCGCCTCGATTACCGCGACTCCTCCGCCCTCGCCGGCATTGATGCCGATCGCCGGGCGGGCGAACCGCGTTTCGAACGAAGCGCAGCTGGCGCTGGCGTTGAAGAAGGAGGAGAAGAAGAAGAGAAACGCGGGTCGCGAGAAGCGTCGGGCCGAGCAGCAGAGGCGGGCGAAGTCACCGACACCTCGACCACCGAAGAGGACGAGGATTCTGAGGACCAGTTCGCGGAACTCGCCGGGATGATGACGGGCGGCTCGGATAGACCGAGCCATGGGGCTCCCGACCGAGTCGGGCTTCGCTACGAGCCCGAGGAAAGAGAGTCCCAACGGCGGACCTCGGAGGCCGAGCTTGTCAAGGCCGTGTCCGAGGCCGCCAAAGTGGTAAAACCGACATGGCCTCGGATGAGCCATGATTTTGAAGAGGCTCTGATCCAGCCCCTCCAGTCCCCGAAGGAGGCCCATGACGAAGCGGGACCGTCCCGGAGTGAGGCGACGGCAGCGGAGATGTGCGACGCCTTGAACACACGTGAGACGGGCGAAGTTGGTGTCCGAGGGCAGACCCTCGTGAAGGAGAAGGAGGAGCTCCCGCAAGTCGCCGCGGATGAGCACGGGCGTGATGCCGGGCCGGGCGCCTGAAGTGCCAAGGTACGCCTTCTTCCCTTAGTGAGCTTTGCCTTCAATCGCCTTGTCTTGCTAACTCGGTTTGAGCACCACTTCCGTGAGGCGGAGAAGGTCCGACCGAGGCCGTGAACACCGCTGCCACGCCGGGCCAGGGCCGGAGCAGAGCGTAAGTCGCACCAGAGCCGGAAGAGGCCTTGTCGGACTTCGTCCGGCCGCTTTGGGGCGACAACCCGGGAGGTTGGCCCTCAAAGACGCAGCCGCCTCGAGCGCCGTGGGTGGCTACTCAGGTCCGGCTCCGAACGCCTCCGGTCCGGGCGGCGGACATGTATGGCCGTCATTCTCACTTCCCGATGGAGTCCAATGTGCCGGACGGCGTTGCGAAGGCTTCTTCCCGGTTCCGACGACGAGGGAGGAAGTTGATCCCGCCGAGAGGGATGCCGCCGATGCCGCCAAGACTCGACGTTGTACGACTCCCCGCGGACGGCGCCGGCGACCCGGTTGGCCTCCCGCCGAGGATGAAGTGTGTCCCCATTACTCCCCATAGAGTCAACCTATGAGGCGGACACGAGATGGTGGACGCCCAAATCCAGGATGCGCCGGCTGGTCCGACGCCTCCCCCTGGGGAAGCAGTTGTCGAGGGTGTTGCTTGCGCCGGCTTCCTCGTCGGGCCGCCGAGGAGGCGCAAGTGGATGAAGCCCCACCCCCCCTCGACCTCTCCTTGTATGAAAAAATTGGAGCTTGTGAGATAGATGTATATAAACAATGGCGCCGCCCGAGGTCTATGGCCTTGGCGGTGCATTTATGTTTATGTTGCGTTTCTCAATTTGTTCGCTTATTGTGTGGCCGGGTCGCTTGCTTTCTCCGGCTTCAAGGAGATGGTAACCGTGGACGCCATCGGGCAGTCCATACGGATGCCACTAGGGGTGGTCCGCTTGCCTCGTTACCTTGCTTTGGATTTGTGCGTGAGCGACCTTCAGAACTTAAACGATTGTTTCGAGAACAAAAGAAGAAAACTTTTTCTTTCGAAAAAAAGTTTTGAAAAAGGGAAGGGAGGGGGTCCCCCGAGGGGGTCCCCCATGTAGCCCCGAGGGAGTTTTAGTCTTGTGCCGACGAGGCTAAGACTCCTTAAGGTTTACACGAGAAGCACTTTTTAAAAAAGATGTAGATCTTTTATTGAGTGAAAAAAGAACACCGATGTTTGACTTCTAGTGCGGAATTTAAGGTTAGAAGCGACGAGTCGCTCTATGTTCCGTGCGTTGGAGTAGACTTCGCCCTTCTCGCTTTTTTCAACTTGTAGGTTCCGGCCTTAATATTTCGGGCGATGAAATAAGGCCCTTCCTGTGGTGGCGTGAGTTTGTGACGCCCTTTGTTGTCTGCCTTCGCCGAGCACGGGGTCGTTGACTTGAACTCCCGAGGTTTCAGCCGCTTGGCGTGATACTTGCGCGAGCTTGCTGGTATCTCGCCGAGTGGAGCGCAACGCCCGGCTTCATCAACTTGGTCAATGGAGTCTTGCCTCACTCGCCGGTTGCCCTTCGGTGTAGGCTCGCAGCCTTGGGGACCCATATTCAATGTTCAGGCAAGATCGCCGCCCCATAGACTAGAAAGAATGGGGTGAATCCCGTGGCTCGGCTTTTCGTTGTTCGAAGGCTCCATAGAACCGACGGCAGCTCTTGGTACCATCTTTTCCCCGTATTGGTGCAGCTGATTGAAGATCCGGCTTGAGCCCTTGTAGGATCATGCCGTTGGCACGCTCCACTTGACCGTTGGTCTTCGGTGAGCTACGACCGAGGTATCCACCTGATGCCATAGTCGCCAAAAGTCGAGGAACTTCTTCCCCACGGTTGGTTCCGCGAAACCGTGATGATGGAGTTAGGGACTCCAAAACGGAAATGATATTCGTAAAAGAATTTCACCGTTTCCCCGCGGTGAGGGTTCACCACGGCTCGGGCTTCGATCCATTTGGAGAACTTGTCAATGGCGACTAGGACGTGAGTGTCCTCCCGGCGCCCTTTTCGGGGGCCCAATCATGTTTAATCCCCACACCGCAAATGGCCACGTAAGAGGTATGGTTTGCGCGTGCTTGAGCTGGGAGGTGCCCCCCGCGCGGCGTAGAATTGGCATTCCTTGCGTGTACGCACGACTTGGTTCAAGGCTCCGCGCACCGCCGAGGGGTGTAGAAGCCTTGCCCGAAGACTTTACCGACCAGAGTCCCTGGTGGCGTGATGACCGCATTCCCGCGTGGGTGTTAACGAGCGCTCTTGGCCTTCAAATGAGGGTATGCATCGCATGTATACTCCCGAGGCCCTCTCTTGTAGAGTTCCCCTTTCTCTCCAATCAAGTGTGAAGGACTTCGACCTTCGGCTAATCGGGCGAGCTCAGGTCTTGCCCTCGGGTAGCTCTCCCCTGGGTGAGGTACCCATCGGGGCGGGGTTTTCTCCAAATGTGGACTGGCCGACCGCCATAGCTTCGGGTGTGGCTTGCCGTGTGCCGCCCTCGTGAGCCCCGAGGGTACTTCCGAGGGGGTGTACTTGACCGAGGGTTTATTGAGGTCTCGGGTGAGGACGTTCGAGGAACGGTACCCCGGGTTGCCGCGACCTTGGCCATTCATCCGCGGCCGTTTGTAGCTGCCCGGGCCAGCATGCTTGTGCTCAAGCCCATGGAACTTTTCCTCCAATTTGCGCACTTCCGACAATACGCCTCCATCTTCGGGTCGTGGCACGCCGAGGCCTTCATGACTTGGTCGATGACCAACCGCGATCCCCCGGTTTCCAACCGTCGGATTCGAGGTCCGCGATCCGAGATCGTTGACCGGCCAGATTCTGCGACGTTGTTGGAGGCAGAAAATGCAGCCGGATGGCATACCGTGTGAACCCCGAGGGGTGAGATGAAGAGCAAACCAGCCCCGCGCCGCCTTCATCATGGATCCATCGAAATACATGGTCCAAAGACTCGGCCCTGGATGGGTGTGGGGGTGGCGGGTATCGGTCCATTCGCCACAAAGTCGGCCAGACGGGATTTGATCACTTTGGGCAGAATGATATAGTTTCGCCCATGAGCTCCACCGCCCACTTCGCCACTCTTCCCGTGGCCTCGGTTTTGGAGGATCTCCCGGGGGGAACGAGGATACCACTTCAAGAATCGGGTGCGCGAGGAAGTGGTGGCGTAAGTTTCCTTTGTGTCGCAAGACGATGGCGCATAATAGCTTCTCGCATCTCGCGAATACCTCGCCTTGGTGTCGGAAAGCACTTCACCGATGAAGTAAACAGTGGGGTTGTATCGGGCAACGTGTGCCCTCTTCCCGACGCTCCACTACGACCACCGCGCTGACCACCCGGGTAGTGAAAGTGACGATAAGAGCAGGGTTTCTCCCGGGTTTGGCGGTACTAGGACCGTGGGTTTGTTAGGAGCTTCTTGAGGTTGCCGAGGGCTTCTTCGCCTCGGGGTCCAGAAAAGCGCTCGACTTTGCGCAGGCCTATAGAGGGGCAAGCCCTTCTCCCCGAGGCGTGAGATGAACCTCGCTTAATGAAGCCGCAGCCCATGACCTTCTCAGACTCCCCTTGAGATCTTGGATCGGACCCATCTTGGTGATTGCGTCAACCTTGGTCGGGTTTGCTTCGATGCCTCGTTGAGAGACGATAAAATAAACCCAGCAAAGATCCCTCGGGGACCCCGAATACGCATTTTCGGGGGTTGAGCTTGACTCCCTTCTTGTTTAGGCACTCGAAGGTTTCCCGAGGTCGCCCACGAGGTCCGACGTTTTCTTTGATTTGACCACTATGTCGCCGACGAGGCCTCTACGATCCTTCCAATGAGTTCCCCGAAGATGATTTGCATGCACCGCCGGTATGTTGCTCCAGCCGCTCCTCAACCCGAAGGGCATGGTGAGGTAGCAATACATCCCGAAGGGTGTTATGAACGAGGTCGCGAGCTGGTCGGACTCTTTTATTTTGATCCGTGATAACCGGAATACGCCAAGAAAGGACAACGCTTTCACATCCCGCAAGTGGGAGTCGACAATTTGGTCGATTCGAGGCAAAGGAAAGGGAACTTTCGGACATTCTTTGTTGAGACTAGTGTAGTCCACACACATCCGCCATTTCCCATTTTTTCTCTACTAATACAGATTAGCTAACCACTGGGTGGAATACTTCTTTTTATGAATCCGCCTCCAGCAGTTTGTGGATCTCTCGCCGATGATCTTCCGCTGGCGTCATCAAAACGGCGCAAGCGTTGGATGACTGGCTTTGAGCCCGGCCGGATGTCTAGGGGAGTGTTTCACGACATCCCCAGGTATGCCCAAGATGTCCGAGGGTCCCCACGCAAACGCCTTGGCATTCGCGGGGAGGAAGTCGACGAGCACGGCTTCCTATTTCGGATCCAGGTCCGAGCCGATGGTCGGCAGCTTCTCCTTCGGGTTCTTGGGATCGAGTGAGATCTTCTTGGTGCCCGAGGAGGGCTCGAAGCTCCCAAATAGCGGTGCTTGGCCTCATGCTCGATCGTGATTTCGTCAAAAGCTTCTTCTTCGCATCGTGGCGATGAGTGCCTCGGCAATGGCGAGTGCCTCGGCATACTCCACGCTTCCACGCCGCACTCGTATGCATGATGGTGCGAGGGGGCCGTGATGACACCCTTCGCCCCCGCATCTTGAGCTTGAGGTACGTGTAGTTCGACGCCCATGAACTTGGCGTATGTGGCCGCCCGAGGAGTGCGTGGTGGTACCGCTGACCCCAAGGATCTCAAATGTGAGAGTCTCTTGCCTGAAGTTCGAGGGGTCACCGAAGCAAACCGGTAAGTCGATCCGCCCGAGGGGCTTTAGCTGCTTGCCGGGGACGACGCCATTGAATGCCGGCCCCGTGGCGGATCTTGACTTGTCTACCCCGAGGAGGTCGAGGGTTTCTTCGAGATGAGGTTGAGGTCGCTCCCTCCGTCCATTAGGACTTTGGTGAGCCGAGTGTTGGCGATGATGGGATCCACTACAGCGGATAAGCCCCCCGGTTCGGATGTGCCGGGGTGATCCGACCGGGTCAAGGTGATGGTCCGACCACTTGCGCAGCTTCGGGTTGCCGGCCCCGGGCATAGACCTCCCGACGCTTCCTTCGCCAGCCGCCGACGGACATGTTGGGCTGTGCTGCCGCCGAAGATCATGAAGCAGTTATTCACCTTCGGGAACTCCTCGTTGCCCTTGGCGCCACCCTTGGGAGCCTCTTCCTCTTCACCCCTGGGGGATGGCCCCGAGCTTGGCGAAATGTTGGCGCACCCTCTTGCACTCCCGAGGGTATGCTTGCCCAGGGTAGCTATGGTTCCGCATGGCTTCTGAGCATGTCATCGAAGGTTTCTTGTGGCGGGGTCGGGGCCCCCTGCGATCGACCGCAGCCACCATGTCTTCATCGTCCCGCGGCGGCGTGGCCCTGCCCTTGCGGCTCTTATCTTTCTTCTTTTTCTTCTTGCTCTCCCCGAGGTTGCATCCCTGGGGGCCCTCCTTTCCTTGCGCTTTCCCTTGCGAGCCCCGATTGAGCAGCCCCGACAGTACCTCCTCACCGTTGGCGAACTTGGTGGCGATGTCCACGCCCGTTTGCTCCCTGGGAGTCCGCGCCCCGGCTTCTTCACGAGGTCTCGGCAAGTGGTGCCGGCCAAGAAGGCCCCGATGACGTCCGAATCCGTCACATTAGGGAGCTCGGTCCGCCGCTTGGAGAAGCGCCCATGTAGTCGCCACAGGATTCGCCGGATTTTTGTCAGCTGAGATCCCACGAGTTACCCGGCGTAGGTATGTGCCCCGGAAGTTGGGCGGAAGGTTCTCACCAAGTCCGCCCGCTTGATATGAGGTTGGGTGGAAGGTGTTCCACCCAAGCTCGGCGGACTGGAGAGGAGTGAGGGCAGATTTGATTATCACTTTGTCATCGTGTGCCTATGAACCCGGCATGCCGGCCGATAGTCGTCGGACCATACCTCGGGACGAGTCTCTCCCGCGGTACTTCTCGAGATGGCTCTCGGGGCCGAAACGCCGCAGGGGAGTGGTGCCCTCCCGATGTCCCCGGTGAAGGCCCGAGGCCCGGGCGGATCGGGGAGTACCCGGGGTCCTCTCGACCGCCTCCAGGCGCTCGTCCCCGCTTGTCGCCCCGAGGCGAGCCACCTTCGTGGCGCAGCCGGGCCGCCGCTCGATCCGCCCCCGAGGTCGGGGGCGCCCTGCGGTCGCGGTGTGCGGGTCTTCTTATGCTCCCGTGACCGGGCGGTTGCAACGGTTGTCGCCCAGCGCTCCCGGACCGGCCTTGCCGGGGCTCGGCTCCGATCCGGTGGATCGGAGCCCCGCCGACTTCGCCAGCATTCCTCGTCGGCGTGACGTGACGCCCGATCCCGGAAGCGGAACTCCCCTCACTGCACCGCCGCCCTGTCAAGGAGTTGACGAGGCCTTCCCGTATGCGCGCCGCCCCCGGTAGTGGAGGGCTCGGGCATTTCCCCGCACCAAAGATGGCGGCCGCCACGCGTGAGGCCGGCTCATTGAACGGGCCGCTATGCCGGGATTGGAGGCACCACGCCTCCGCCGCGCCCGCCGCCATTGTGAGCTTGAGGTGCCCTCGGGGACTGCCGCGCTGAGCCGCTCCCGCCGGATGTTTTGCTCCAGCCGACGGTCGCGCGATTCCGCCCGATTCGCTTCTCGCAAATCTCGTGGCCGGCGTTTTTGGCGGCAAAGCCGGGCGCCGCTACCCGGATGGACCGGCGCGCCGCCGGCGCTGGAGCTCGTCGTGGCTGCACGCCCGCGCCGTCAGGCCGGAGACGCCGTTGAACCGGCCATCCCGTGGCGGGACCTCGACATTGAAGCGCGATCCCCGGGGTCATAGTACTTCGTCTTCATCGCCGGTGCACGGTGCGCCCGAACGTCCGGAGGAGGTTTCGATTCTCCGGACGGAGCGAGTCCTCGCCCCTCCCTCCGGGACCAGGCCCCGATTGAACCCGGGGGGTGGCATGATGTCGCCCCGCATCCCGTGGAGGATGCGCTCCTTCGAGTGAATGTCCATGGGATAACGCCCCGTGGAACGACGGTGGTCTGGCTCGTGCTCTCCGGGCGAAGGCTTCGACCGAGGTTTCACGCCGGCGAAGATTCACCGGACTCTCCGCATGTCCCAGCGGAGGCGTTTTCCGACGATTAGGGTTTCGGGGGTACCCTACCACGAGCGGGTGGCGGTAAGGTATTTCCGGGGCCTAGGGTTCCCGGAGCCCTCTCGCGAGTCGGCGCGGGGATACGCCGACGGATTCGTAATCCGTTGCTTGACGCCTTTGCGCCGATGATGGTCCGCCCTTTGCCCGCTTGTCAGCGGCGGCCGTGATGATGGGGCTTGCCGCGGTGGCGATGCTGCCCCTCCCTTCTCACCCCGGTACGTCGAGGCGTATGATCATCTCGTGAGTTGTGGCCGAGCGCCACAAATGCCGACATTAAAGAATTAGCAGGTTAGCGGGAGCTCGTGGTTCGTTCCGGCTGTGGTGGAAACGAAGGCTGGGCGGAAACGGCTGATGGAGATGCAGATTGCACACGGCGCTCCCCACAGCCGCCAAGCGTCGGCGTTTGAGGAACGGTGGGTGCCTCGGTGCCGGCAATAAGGAATTTATAAGCGTGTGCCTCCTCCCTCGATGGCGTAGCGCAAGATGGACACGGGGCCGGCCGGTTTATCCCCGTTCAGGCCAACGGGGCCCTACGTCCAGCGGGGGTGTGTCTACTTTCGTGTTACCACCTCGCGCTCAAAGGTGAGCCCTGCAATAGGGGTTACAAAGTGTCGCGGGGAGAGACGCGGTCTCAAGCCCCACGATCGTGGTTATGGTGGTGGTGGTGTGTAGTTTCCTCCGCGTGAATGGAGTTGAGCGGGCTCGAATCGAATCGAATCCTATCGAATCGATCGAATCCTATCGAATCGAATCGAATCGATCGAATGAGGCATTACTCCCCCTTTATAGGAGAAGGAGAGAGATAATGTTTACACACGGTGGGACGCCTAGGTGGCTAATTCCGAGGCTACACTGGTTGCATGTCGCCGAGGGGTGGGCCGGCTTGGATGTTGCTTGACGAAGACACGCGCCCGATCCGATGGTGGACGTGCCGCCCCTCGGCGCCGCCCCAGGGTCTCCGTGAGGCGTCCCTCACGATCTCGCATGGCGAGGGCCGGTCCTGCAGGTTGCCGGGCTATGCGTGTCAAGTGCCCGAGGGTTCGCCCAACGTGGCATTTTGACGGTGCTTCGGAAATGAACAAAGGTCATTCGGTTTCCCGTGCGGGTGGTGTAACACGCCACCGGTTCAGCTTTGCGCCCCATCACGGATTGGGAGACGATTCGGCGATTCGATTTGATCGGGGCGTAATCGATGGCACCGGGCGCCGCCGTCGTCGTGCGATCCGCATTGAATGCGGCGTTTCCCTTCCTCCGGTGAACCTCCACGCCCGAGGGTCGGCGACCCTAGACGGGCTGGTTGGGGTGCCTCACCCGAGGGATGGAGAGCTGGTCTCCCTCGGGCGAGGCGGAGTTTTTGCGCCCGAGGGTGGTGAGCTAGGCCACCCGGACGAAGCGGAGATTTCTCCCGGGGCGGTGAGCTAGGCCGGCCTCGGACGAAACGGAGATGCGTGGTCGAGTCCGAGCCATGGTTTGGCTCTTTGTCGGCGATGGAACGTTATGGTTCGTTGTCCGGGCGGAGGTCCTTGACCTTGTCCTTCGTGAGCGTGATGAGCTCTTTACGCCGTGGTGACTCCATTTGGGCCGCTTTGTGGGCCGTCCGTGGGCCGATTTCGCCGTTATGTGAGCGCCGTGGCCAATGGCTCGGTCCATCGTCCGTCGGGCCGTCCCTCCGTATGGATGATAGCGGGCTAGGTTTTTCTTGGGCCTTAGCGGCACGTGATTCTCATAGTTTGGAGAATGTCTCGGGGCCCGATATTTAGGTCCCCGACACCATGTTCGGTTCATTAGTTCATGATTTTTTTTTTAGTCTCGGGGGCTTTTAAGAAAGACTCTCCATGAGGGTTTTCTAGCTAAAAGTAGTAAAAAAAAAGGTTCCACCTTGTTTGGTTCGATAGGTGCTTTTAGAAACTCTTTTTAGTCCAAACACAAAAAGACCCCTGAAACACACTCAAGAAAAAGGATTTCCAAGCCTAAGCATTGTGACTGAATATTTATTTATTAAAATAGCTTTATTAGGTATTTATATCAATTAAATTAGAAAAAACATAGAAGACTAATGGGCGACCCGTTAGCAATTGTAAACCTCTCATATAAATATGGGGCAGACCGTATGTGTTAATCGAGAAAAGAACAATTTAGGGTTTTACCCTTCGCTCTTGCCCACCGCCCGTGCCAGCGCCTGCTCTGCCGCAAGCGCCACCTCGTTTAGCTCCTAGTATTAGAATTAGTTTGCATATCCTGTTCACCTAGGAGTAACATAGCGGCCTAGCTCTTGTATGTGATTAGAGACATTAGAATTGCTAGATTTGCTTGGTGGCTTGCATAACTAGTCGAAGCTCCATAGATTTTGCTACGCCGGCCTTTTACTAACCATCTTGCTTAAGTGTTGTTGTAAAAATTTTTATTAGGCTATACACCCTCCCTCTAGCCATTTAGGACCTTTCATCATAGCAAAACTTTATGGTATCGACAAAAACACCGTTACAAATCTCTTTCCATGCTCTTGCAATAAGAAACATGTCATCATCGGGCATGAGATCTAATCCATTGTACCTTACTACCATCAAACACTTCTGCGGACCATGTTGTAGACCAAGAATATCCATGATATGCTGAGGCACCCTTCTCACATTAAAGGAGACAATGGTAGGATCCATCTATAGAATAGAACCTAAACCGATGACTGATGGAGGCCAATGGTTTGATCCTTGTCACAAGCTTAACTTTCCAGGTCCGTGAGCGGTTCTCTATTGCACAATCAGGGTCAGGGCAACAACAAGATTAGATATTTTTGTCCCCTACCATTTTGTTTGAAGGTCATGAGTCTGTCAAAGTCATATTTATTTGGTATAAAGACGTATCTCGAGTGTTTAAACTTCAAATTCATTGATGTGTTGTGACCATGTAAACTCTTTGATGTGATATGATTTGACATAATCAGTCTCACCAGTCGTATTTTTCATTCTCCTTTGCTACAATGGTTATGTTTCCTTAATGGTAATTATTTCAGTTCTGTACGCCGTGGATTCAGCTAACTTGGTAGCATCAAACCCCATATCTGAGCGAGTGAAACGTTACAGCCTCTTGAGCACAACTCTTGTATAAATATGCATCTAAACCATGTGATCATGTTTATAACTTTTCCATTTGAGTTATCAGTGCCATAAGGTCCTGACTTGTACTAAAATGGTTCACCTTTAAAATTTGTTTGTCTTTAATTTCACTTCTCATTGCTGACCACCTCATTTTTCCATCAGTCAACAGACATTGCTGAAGAGCGGGAACCTTGCGGACCTGTGTGGCGTTCTATTCCTTAAAAAAATCCAACAAGAAAGATAGAGGACAATAAAATGAAATGGAAAAATGAGATCCAAAAAAAGAAGAACACAAATAAAAGAGATGATGTCCTCACCAACAGGCACAAGGAGGCAAAGAGCTCACCAAAACAAATGAAAGCAGATGAAGAATAAAACAACCAGAAGGCCTTATAAATACACAAAACAGGAGGTTCAGAAGTGCCAATCAAAATAGCCACACAACACTAATTAAGCTCGGCTGTGGGGAACAGTTCCCCAAGTAAATACCTTTGGTCAATAGTTTCAATGCCTCTAAAAACAAGGGTCAAGTAAATGGGGAACAATTCTCCTATTAAATGGCTCTAGTCAATAGTTTTTTTTAAAAAAAATGGATCAAATTAAAGGCTATTCATCATTTCACCTTTTGACTTGGAGCATAAGAAACATGTACCCTAATATCATAATCCTATAACATGATGCAAAGAACATCATTAAAAGACCATGGAATCGTCAGAAGTTTGCAAGCCTACTACATTAAAACGACATAAATCTTGAGATTTACAAATTTCTTGACGATTCAATGAACTTAATGAGAACAAGCCATTCTTGGGTACATGTCCAGTTCGTCACAAAACTAAAAGATGATAAAATAAAATTAATTTCTTTCCCATACATGTCATTCCACTCATCATAGCCACAACACAGATTGCTAGAATTGTATGCACAATTATAGAATATGCAACAAGATTCCAGTAGACACGCCACAAGAGTCGAATTGTCACTTCAAAAGAAGTGAACCAACTTCCAGTTTAACCAATATTTATATAAAAACTAAGATATATAGTACCAAATACGTATACTAAGAGTCGAATTGACACATAAATCTTGATGTTTTTTAATAAATTTAGAAAACCTAGAAATTAATTGACTTCTTTAGCAGTAAGAATTCTATTCTAAGCACATCAATAATCAAACTGTCATTGCATGCTCAGCCACCTCAGATAAATCACAGAGAGTACACAAACTCACCTTGCAAATCCATGTCTTCACTTCTAGGCAACAAGAATTCATCGTAGCAGTGGAGGCCAGATAACACCCTTTGCCGCCAAGTATGTACCTCCCTCATGACGGCTCCCTAATTCTTTCGGACAACGACGATCCGTTTATTCGCTGCGCCTCCGCCTCCTCAATCCATCATACTGTGGGACAACAATGATCAACCCTTTGATCCTCCAAAACGACAATTCAGCACACCTAAGATGATATTTAACCAAACACACCCTTAATTTAACAATTAAAGATGATTGGTTTGGTTTTTGATAATGGCTACATGCGTTCAAGACATCTTAAATTCTTACTAGAAAATACTAGAGAATGTAATATGCCCGTGTTTTGAAATTGGAAACACACATCACATTTTTAGGCTCCAATAATCTTTTCTTTGCCCCTAGTTTTCTATTTGTTAAAATAATCATTAGCACATTTTTATTTCTTGCAGAGGGCAAGCTTTGATTTTTATATATAACCATTTGAGGATAGTTGTAAATTTCTCATGTACATATGTAAGTATTTTAAGCCCGAGACATAAACCTAATGTAAAAATGAAATCAAGAATATGAATTTGTGGCAATTGAGTCGGCCTTGTCAAGATATGGTCATATATATTGAGGAATCATCTTCATGTGTGGGTATTAAGCAGAGTAATGTTTTCGACTGAGTAGGCCCATACGTCATAGCTAAGAAAGTGGATACTGTATCCATCATGGCTAGATGCAAGTTGTTTTAACTTGTTTGAGTATGGTCCATAAGTTCGGGTCAAGAAAAAAAAAAAAAAGACGACGAAAAGAAGTCTTCACTGCCTAATTAGTTACGGGAGGTAGAAGGAAAAATTGATAAAATTTTTTCTCCTTAATATTAGGTACTCCCTCTGTTTCTAAATTATAAGTCAGTTTGATTTTTTTTATTCATCTATTTAGTTATGTATCTAGATACATTTATGTATCTATCTAGAGGGAGTATAGTTTGGGGGAAAAATCAAAGCTTAATTAAAGTTTGGAACAGAGGTGTCATGTACCGAAAGGGCATCGCCGAAAAAAGAGCCCAACAAGGGGCAACGCAAGCGCCGCCCGGGGCCCGCGCGTGCCGATGGCGGCGCCGCCGCCGCCCGCCGTGAGCACGCCATCGTCATCGACTTCTTCGTTAAGTAAAGAATATTTAGGGAATAAAATATATGAATAAAATAGGAAAGAAATAAGATTGCTTGTAAAAGAGGTATTCCAATCTATAAGGAAACCTCTACATCTTTCTTAGCGAGCAAGTCTACCTCGGACTATAAGTATAAGGGGCATGTAATCGTTTGCAATCAAGAAGAAAATGAAAGGGGTAACCCCCAACAGCTTCAGCTCTCCGGACCTAGGTGCTCTCTCTCTCTCTCTCTCCCTCCCTCCTCTGCGCACGTGTCGCCGCCGCCTCGCCAGCCACCCTCTTTCAAGCCGCCCGTCCGCTGCGCCAAAGGCGACGCCGCCCGCCCGCACGCCATTCCGTCGTCGCTCGCCGGGCTGTTGTATGCGTTATCATCTTCGTCTCCTACCTCGCCGTTCATCGTCCGCCCCACGTCAACCACGCCTTCTCGTCGCCCGATCATCGTCACCACCGCCATCAAGCCGCCGCCGCCATCTCCAACGCCGCCGCCGCCTTACGCCCCTACCCCGCATACGCCGCCGCCCCCTACCGTCGCCAGGCGCCGCCATCCAGCTCGTCGCCAACGTGTCACTTCCGGC
Organism: Hyparrhenia diplandra; assembly: GCA_015847255.1. Classification (NCBI taxonomy): domain Eukaryota; kingdom Viridiplantae; phylum Streptophyta; class Magnoliopsida; order Poales; family Poaceae; genus Hyparrhenia; species Hyparrhenia diplandra. Next base: position 86,673 of record JADLZK010010303.1, read on the forward strand.
CCAGATCGATCCGGTTTTTTGACAAGAGGGAGTATAGATTAACCCCCAAACAATGACACACCAGCTAACTCATAGGAATCTATGTCAACATTTTTTCTTACGTGGAAGAGAGAGCTAGAGAATATAAAAAGAATGAAAGAATTTTATTTCAATACCTATCTCGCTCAGAAAACAAGGTACTTTTTTAGCATTTTTATAAAGAATGAGAGAGGGAGTAGAGTAGATAAATAATACAAAATTATTTACACGTGGAGATTCACATATAATAAAGTAGCAATGACATGTCATGTAGTATGAGCTAGCTGCTGTCTCGTACTGTTGAGGATGATCTTAGAGTCAAACGCTTAGAGATCTGGTACTTCTAGAAGCGTTGGAAGAAAAAAAAAATGCTATTTACTGGTTTATATACTTCTATTACTTAAAAATGCCATTCAAATAAGCACGAGGCAATGGATTTAAAAGCCAAGAACTTCGCACACGTACGAGTACGAAGCCTAGCAGACTAGCAGTACGTTGTACTACGACGACCAAAATGACATCAACCTTTAACCGAAAATCACTGCATAAAGTTTTTTAGTACGTGTCAAGCACTTCGCACACGTAGGAGTACGAAGCCTAGCAGTACGTTGTACTACGACGACCAATATGACATCAACCTTTAAAATCACTGCATAAAGGTTGCCGCCTGCCGGACTTCGAGAGAACAAGCACGTCGTACACAAAAACAAAAAGTATCTACGTGTCGTCATGTCGCTAACGAAGCTTGGAGCGAATTAATGAAATGCTGCCTGTTTTTTTTTCTTGAAATACGAATCTTTGTATTAATATAAAGAATATTATTTGAATTTTGAAAAGTACAACAGCGTGGCCCTAGCTAGGTCACGGCTTAACATGCATGTGTTTTTCGTTCACGAATTGAGATCATCCATTCATCCGGCATTAGTTGCTCTCGCGTGCAAATAGAATGAGTTCGGACGTCGTTTTTCTTAGAGAACAGACGCATCGTTCGTAGTTGTCTAAAAATTTTAGCGTCAGGACTCACAGCGTCGGCAGAAGTATGACACTATGTTTTTGGCGTCAGATTGTTTGGCGCCAATTCTACTGTCATGGTGTTGTGTTGGAAGTCTAGTTGTTGCCTTGTGGAAGACTGTGCAGGAGATTTTTGTGGCGAAGAGATCCAACTCACACTACAAACCATGCAAACAACTTATCTAGGTTTGGTCCCTGGATCAACTGATTCCGCCGACACAGAGTCATTTTGCAAACCAAACATATATCTTTCGTCCTTTATTAGGACAGCTCCAGCAATAGACCATGTCATCAGCTAATTTTTATAGATGCCTTAATAAGGATGTCATATAGAGAGAAAGAAAAAGAAAAGGGACAAGAGCTGACTCATATTCCTATATGCGCTAGCACTTTCGCTTAGACAGACCCCAATGCGTGGTTATGGGTCCTACCCATGCCCATGCCCTTCTCTCTCTTTGCCTCTCTTGTGGCAAAAAAGACAGACATGAATGCTAGCGTAGAATTAGCAAAGAGTGGAGTCGTAGTGCTCCCGTAACCATGGTCTCGACTTTCCGCACAAGAGCCGACTCATATTCCTATATGCGCTAGCACTTTTTCACTTAGACAGACTCCAATGCGTGGTCATGGGTCCTACCCATGCCCATGCCCTTCTCTCTATTTGCCTCTCTTGTGGCAAAAGACATGACATGAATGCTAGCGTAGAATTAGCAAAGAGTGGAGTCGTGGCGCTCCCGTAACCATGGTCTCTGACTTTCCATTCAATGGTCCACCATCCCACTTTGGCTAGCGCCAACCACGATTGAGTTGGGGAGGAGTGAGCACAGGTGACTTAGGGAATGGGGTGGAGGTGCCAGCGAGAAGGGCGTGGGGGAGGAAGAGGAGTGTTGGCATTTCTTAGCATCATTGCTAGTATTAGCAATGCTGCCCAAGAATACCTTAACGATAGTTCTGAACGTTCTGTAACAAGTCCGCAAGCGCACGGAATTATCATTGTAGCATTTCACCGGAGTATTCGGTATCGTTCATTTATATTTTCCCATGGGAAGGCATGGTAAAAGACTCTAGCTTGATATGTCAAGATAACATGTTGGCATAATAAACCAATACTCAATACAGGGGGTAAGTCCCGATAGGTTTTAAGATAGTGTGACACACACTTGAGCCAAAGGTTAAGGATAAAAGAGAAAACAAAGAATAAAAGAATGTCCTAAGTGAAGTAGGCATGTTCTAGTATAATTGTGCTAAGAACAAGTTAATGATCATACAAGGTATATAGACAAAGTGAGATGGTCGTGGGAGATGCCCGCGGCTGGTCCGCACCGGCCGATGGACACTTTCGTAACTCCTACTCAATACCCGAACGTGGAGGAGTGCTAGGGACGGACGGGGCTGTCACCACCTGCCGCCTACCTCACTACCGTGGGCACCGACATATCCCGGAGGCTCCGGTGCACCGGGCTCCATGCCCGCGTGCACTAAGGAACTACCCATATCCCCCATGGACTCGACCCTACGGATCAACGAGCAAGAATATGGGCAACCCCGAAGGTACGACATTGACCGCCATCTAGACCTCATGATATATATTGCATGAATGATTAAGCACAAAGTTCTATATGACGAAATCATAACGTAGGAACTATAGCCTAGTTCGCATGCCATGATTATGTCACAGGAACAACATGTTATGATAATAACATATAAACTATATGCAAGTTCATACGTCAAGATTATAACATGAAAACCTTGCTCTAGTTCTATAGCACAACTATAATAATAAGATGAAAGCAAGACTTTGGAATAAATCATATTTGTATTCATACCAAGATTCTTCTCCAAAGTACAAGCTTTCCAATGAAGCTTTGCCTATTCACAAACTAATCCTAAGTCTAAAGTGTGAGCGTGTAGAAGAGGAATGGCTCCAAGGTGTGTGTTCTAAAGAGAGGGGGTGGCCTTCTTTATATAGGAAAAGGAGGAAGAGAATGGAGGGCTCTCCAAGTTTCTATCAAATTCTCGGGCATGCAACCGCCTTCTCTTGGCGCCAAATTAATTCCCATGGCATGCAACCAAGCATTCTTGGTGGAATGTCCTTCCACGCATGCCACCTTCTTCCAAGCCTTGCAACCGCATATGTGAAATGTTTTGGCGGGATTCCTTGGCGCCATCCCGAAAAGCACCTTCATGCACCGCCTCTTCTCCTTCGGACGCGGGTCGTAGCAAAAGCGGGGCGGGATCGGGGGGGCTAGTGTCGCGGCGGGCGCCGCGGGCGCGGCGGCCGCCGTGAGTTTGGCCCGCCTCATGCCCGGTTTTGGCGGGGTGGGCTTGTGGCCCACTCCGTGTCGCGTCCCCGGGGTGCTTTGGCCCTGGTTAGCGTTAGTTTTGGCCTGGTGGCATTTTCTCTTGTCCAAAGCGCAGTTCGATGTGCGCTTTTCCTCTACCTTCTAACGTATTTTTACCCTGTTTCCACGTTTATGCCTCGCAAAACATATTTTCTTCGAATACAAGTGGAACTAGGTGAGTAGTAAAGGTTTATATGACATAAGTGTGCTTTTCCCTCTTATTTAGAGCTAAGTTGGTTGGTATAAAATGTATTATAGTGACCGCCAACAACCCCCCAAGCTTAACCTTTGCTCGTCCCGAGCAAACAGCTAAGTGTTTGGTTGTTGATCAGTAGTTGCTTTAATGCCGATATAAATCAAGATGTACCATGTTTATAACAAAGTGTTACTCATTGTTTAAATAAGTTGGCATTTTCATCTATCCTTATTACTTGAATCATATGGGGCTTATGACATTTTCCACTTTCTTGGGTAGATGCAAGACGTAAACGGTTTTATAGAAACACTAATTATTCATTCTTTAGATCAACTATTCATCAGGGATATATTTCTTCTTCTTTTTTTGAATACTTTCGAGAGAGTATGGGTTTTTTTTTTTTTTTTTTTTTTTGAGAGGTGGGCTCTACTCCCCCCGGGCTTGTGTCTTTTATTTCCTCTCCTTTTTTGTTTTAGAGATGTGGGCTCTACTCGCCCTCGACACTTGTCCATTTTTCATCCCTTTTCTCTCTTCTTTTTTTTTTTTTTGATTCAGATTCCGGATGTCAAGTTTCTCTAAGAACAAAATTATAGTAGAATCTTTTGTACCATATCATATCTAGCAACAACTTAGAAAAGGATCATATACTTTGCAAACCCACAATTTATCAAGTTTTTAGGACAAGACAATTTTAGCCAACAAACTTAAACATTGAGGAGTTCCAAGTTATAAACGGGTGCAAACTGATTTATAAACAGAGCAACTATACATCATTTCAACTTAAGAGAGATTTACACAATCCTAAGTCACATAAAGGAGTGGAATAAATTATTTATGTTTATTATTATTATTATTATATATATATATATATATTTTTATATATCTCATTATTCTATAAGACAAGAGATTGTATGAAAGAAATATGAGATACTAGTTACCCTTGTGGGAGTACTCCCCAAGCTAGCTTTTAACTTACCTCTTGTGATGTTGTTAGTTGGTGCACGCCATGGCCTGATTTGTCGTTCATGGCTGCCTTTGAGCGTGCTAGGAGACTTTCCCCAATCTTGTCTTTCAATGATATCAAAATAACAAGACAAACATACTCGGGGTTGAAAGGTTTATTTTATCATTGTTTATATATATATATATATATATATATATATATATATATATATATATATATATATATATATATATATATAGGGAGATATAATTTGTAGCTAGCTACAAAATATTATATTTCTGTAGCCAGGTTCATAGAGCGCACCAGCTCTCACGCACCGGGCCGGCCGAGCGTGACAATTGCATGCGGGATTAATTAGGCAGATGCGTAATTACCGCCAGGTGCATGCAGGTCTTGCCGTTAGTACTAGATGCATGCAGATTTCAATTAACGCCGATATGCATGCAGGTCATGGTTACTATTTCTCTTTCCATACTAGGTGAACGTGTGTAGTATTTTTTACTAGATTCTACGTGAGTGTTTTTCTTATATTGAGCTTCTATTTACCACAATTTGGCATTAAGCTTTTTAATAGTAATTTTACTATAGTGGATTTACTACTTTTCATCACTGAAGAAACAATATTTACGAGAATTCGCACCAAGAAATATTTACCATAATTTTCACTACAAATACAAAGGATTTATGAGATTTTGCATTTTCAAATATTCACCAGAATTTGTGCTAATAATATTTACGACAATCTTCACTAATAATATTTACGAGAATTTGCACTAATAATATTTACGAGAATCGGCACTTAGAAATATAGTTACCAGGATCTGCACTAAGAATATATACGAGAATCATGCACAATTTGGTGCTTTGCAACTGTATAACCAGAGAAAAATTAACAAAATCAAATACAACATCTCGTTCATCGTTAATACATAACACATGAAGATCTAATACAGGAATTATCTACGGTGATTCTGGATCTGCTGTAAGTGTGCGCATGCAAGATAGGGAACAAGGTAGTTACGAGAATACATGAATTAGTGTACACATGCATAGAAGATAAGTGAATTACTATAACTCTATAACTATAATATATATATGTCACCGGAATTTGATCCCTGGCCGATCGCCTGCAGATCGGGCTGGCCGCGCTTGCCACGACGGAGGCCTGCAACGCGGCGGTAACGGTGGCCAGCAGCACGTACGCCAGCACCTGGTCACACAAGAAGATCGACGCGACGTATAGCAGCAGCGCGCCGGCGGCCATGGCGGTGCAGGCAGCCACGCCAGGAACAGCATGGCCTTGATGTGTCCGATCCGTGAAGCTGGCTTTCTTATGCACGGAGAAGTTGGTCGAGGATCCGCATGGCCTGCATGTCGCCGACGGCGTGGTGCACGGAAAGCCCCAGCATGAGGCAGCTGCCCAGGATCCGCGCGCGTGTCCTGCACGGACAGCACTCGTGGGGAGGTCCGGCATCGGCGCCAAGGAACGACGGAATGTCGTCGTGCGCCTCATTGCTCACAAGCCAGCGGACGCCCATGCATGGTGTAGATACCGGCATGGCGGCACCATCGGCCTCCATCGACGTACGAAGGCCGCGCCGGGGTCGTCGGTGCAGTCCGCCGCGAAGTCGAGGAAGAGCACGGGGAAGCAGAAGCTGTGGCCGCCGGGCTGAATGAGGAACCGCCGTGGCCGTGCCAGAGAAGCTGTCACGGCCGCCGGTGAGGGATGAGGGGAGTGGGGAGGCTGTCGGTCGCGTCGTAGAGAGGCAATCAGGGCTGTCGCCGGTCGCGTCGCGGTGGGGCCGCCTCCGGCGGCGTCGAGTGGTGGCAGGACGGCCGCCGGTCGCCAGGAGCAGGGACGGAAGGGGTTCTGCGCCTTGCGTGATCTGCCAATGTAGTATTTTTGTTGCCGGTGAAAACAATGGCACAAATCAAGGGATTTAATTAATACATGCAATGCATGTGGATTACCGAGGGGACCGAAATCAATGTCACGCGCGTGACCTGCGCCTGCGATGGCTGGATAAATGCATGGGGCGGTGCGCCGGTTCGCGCTCGGCTCGTTAGTTGTGGTCCGGCTACAAAATTTGGTATTTTGTAGCTAGCTATGAACTAATAGTTCTATATATATATATATATATATATATATATATATATATATATATATATATATATATATATATATATATATACGGCAGGCCTAAAATGCACTGGTGGGTGCATTCACGTAGCCAATGCACCCAACCTGTCCCCGCCACCTCCAAGCATGCTCCTCCTCTGTCAAATTAACTCATGGGCCCGCCTCTCCACCTCCCCACCTCATTCCCGTAGCTGGCTTCCCACCTCCACCACCTCCTTCCCCGCAGCTGGTCGGGCCGGCACCATTACAAACCAAGAGTGTATTCGGGTTTGCAACTCAGTCCATCTTCCGCCATAACCTCTAAAGCACTGCTAGCTATTCTCTCTCCACGTGTCCATCCCAAGCATGCAAGGAATCTTTTTGTTTCGATCAAAAAAAATGCAATATCTACTAAACCATAGCTCCAATTTTAGATCCGTTTGCACCAGGTTGTTGAAAAAAATGTGCTTAACAAAATGAGATCCAACATGACTATATTTGACTTAACTTTTTTTTAAAGTATGTAATTACAACTGCACCGCATTCATGAGTTGCCATCGTGACTACAACACAATTGCAACTTGACCGTAGCATAGTTAGCGCTTGTTGTAACCACTTAGAACATAACTTTTAGAACCTAGTTGCAATCCCAGCTAGTTGCAACCTAGTTACATGCAACTAGTTACAACCTAGTTACAAGCCAAGTTAGTGAACAATGTGTATTTTATACACCCTATATGTGTACTCTACCAATTGCAACCGCTAGACTAGACCAATCACAACTATAACACCATACCGATTGCAACTTGACGGAACTAATTCCAACAAATCTATTCTAGTGCAACCTGAACCGATGTAGTTGCAACCGACGTGGTCCATTACGACTAGAGTGAGGCCAGTTGCAACTAGGCAAGAACTAGTTGCAACCTAACGTGATCCAATTACACCTAGAGTCGAGCCGTTACAACTAGGCAAGAACCAAATGCAACCTAATGCGATCTAATTATAACATGTTGTGTGTTGTGTTTGCAACATGAGATGTGTTCCGTTGCAACTTGGAGTTGTACATTGATGTATTGAACAGGAAGTAAGAAGCCAACAAAGAAAGAAAGAAAATCTTCCGATCATAATAAACAAGGAACACCCGAGAAAAAACATATGCATCGGGATACAAACTATTTGCAACACTTGTTGAATTTTTGTTTGCAACGTTAGATGTGTGCGGGTTGCAACTTGGCGCTAGACACGACGGTCGCGTAAGTTAGTTACCATTTGCAATATAATGCTTTTCCCGGGTGATAAACTATAGGTTTCATCTCTATATAAAAAGTTATAAAGTTGACATCTTTGAATCACATGATTGTTTGTCACGCATCCTTGACTTTTCTTTGAAAAAGGTCCCCGAGTTAATTAAAAATAGCTCACCTACTATACATAATTTTGCAACATGATGGCGAATACGGTTGCAATATTGTTGTCGACATTAACAACCGCAACATAAACTCACCTAACGCCATGAACCCTAAACTCGGCAAACGCCATGCAACATAAACTCAACAACCCTAAACTCGACAAATGCCAGAAACCCTAAATTCGGCAAATACCTTTAAAGGTGTCTCCAAGAAATCTTGCCTGGGAGGGGGGCATGCTTAAAAAGACACTCTCCCCGAAACACTAAACAATTACTGATAACTACTGAAAATCAACAAATCCTAATCTCAGCAAACGCCATGAACCCTAAACTCAAGAAACGCCATGAGCCCTAAACTCAAGAACGCCAACAAGGTCATTTTGCAACATGGTGATGGCCCATAGTTACACGGCCGGTAAATTACCATTTGCGACAAAGGAGTGTCTCCCGTTGTAACACCGCAAGTCGACGATTGCAACCCGGTTAACAACCATTTGTAACAAGGGTGATAACACAATTGTGACTACAACACCGGTAAAAACTCCATTTGCAACATTGGAGTATCCGCAATTGCAACAACGGAAATAACACGATTGCAACATGCTCTATTTTATTCTATTTTACAAATCTTTCCTTGTTGCGTAGTCTCAATCAAGAATTGCAAAAACCCGGTTGCAACAAAAATGCAAATTGCAACCTAGTTGATAGCCAATTGCTATAGGTTGATGACCACAATTGCAACAATCCGCTGGCCGGTAAGTTACCATTTGCAACAATGGATCATCTCCATTTGCAACACTACAAGTGACACAATCACAACATGTTGATGACCATGTTGCAAACACACAAAAGGGCCATTAATGTACCATTTGCAATAATGAAGCATTCACAATCTAGTTTACGCCAATTTGGAAGGGTTCGGCCCTAGCACAAGAAACAACCGATAATAGACAATTCTTTTTTCTATGGAAAACAGAGACAAGATAGGGAGCTGTCCCGAACAAACAAACAAAGGAATAAAAGATAATTTTTTTCTATGAAAAACAATAGACAAGACAGGGTCCTGTCCTAGCACAAGAAACAACTCACAATAGGCAATTCTTTTCTATGAAAAAACGAGACAAGATAGGGAGCTGTCCCCGAACAAGCAAACAAAGGAATAATAGACAATTTTTTTTTTTCTATGGAATAACAATAGACAAGACAGTGGTCCCTGTCCTAGCACAAGAAACAACTCACAATAGACAATTCTTTTCTATGGAAAAACAGAGACAAGATAGGGAGCTGTCCCCGAACAAAGCAAACAAAGGAATAAAAGATAATTTTTTTTTTTTCTATGGAATAACAATAGACAAGACAGTGGTCCTGTCCTAGCACAAGAAACAACTCACAATAGGCAATTTTTTTTTATGGAAAAACAGAGACAAGATAGGGAGCTGTCCCGAACAAACAAACAAAGGAATAAAAGATAATTTTTTTCTATGGAAAAACAATAGACAAGAGAGGGTCCCTGTCTCTAGCACAAGAAACAACTCACAATAGGCAATTCTTTTCTATGGAAAAACAGAGACAAGATAGGGAGCTGTCCCGAACAAGCAAACAAGGAAAAATAGATAATTTTTTTTATGGAATAACAATAGACAAGAGAGGGTCCCTGTCCTAGCACAACAAACAACTCACAATAGACAATTCTTTTCTATGGAAAACATAGACAAGATAGGAGCTGTCCCGAACAGCAAACAAGGAAAAATAGACAATTTTTTTTTATGGAATAACAATAGACAAAGAGAGGGTGTTGTCCTAACACAACAAACAACTCACAATAGACAATTCTTTTCTATGGAAAAACATAAACAAGATAGGGAGCTATCCTGTAACAGCAAACAAGAAAAAATAGACAACTTTTTTATGGAATAACAATAGACAAGAGAGGGTCCTGTCCTAGCACAACAAACAACTCACAATAGACAACTCATAGCACAACAAACAACTCACAACAAAAAAAGTATGCTACAAGTCAAGTTGCAATTGTGTTTAGTCACGATGGCAACTCATAGTACAGTTGAAGTTGCAATTACGCAAAAAAAAAAAAAAAGTTTGTAAAATATAGTCATGTTGGATCTCATTTTGTTAAGCATATTTTTTTGAACAACCCGTGCAAACGGATCTGAAATTGGTGCTACGGTCTAGGAGATATTGTATTTTTTCGATCCGAAACAAAAAAAGATTCTCTCGCATGCGGGATTTCGTAAAGGTCTCGCATGCGGCGGTTCCTCGCGATGCGGGATTCCCTAGCGCGTCGGTTGGCCTCGCATGCGGGATTCCCCCGGGCGTCGGTTGGCAGGTGCATCTTGTACAGCCAGATGCACCCAAGTGCACAATAATATACATATATATATATATATATATATATATATATATATATATATATATATATATATATATATATATATATATATATATATATATATATATATATATATATATATATAAGGGAGCACTATTTGGACCCCGGGACTGAATGAATTCAAGTACCCGATCACCGCAGCCCGTGCCAAGCCCTCGCGAATCCCTCCCGACGCGAGCCGATCCATCGAGCGATAGGCTCCCCGCCCCCCCGTCCGAAACCACCGGTCAAATCAGGAGTCGGATGGGCGGCAGTTCGCGATGGCGGTCGCCGCCGCCACCACCCCCCCCGCAGCAACCTCCCCACGGGTTGGCGGTGGCGCGCCGCCCGCTTCGCCACGCTTCGATTCGGACATCCGGAAACTTCGCGCGAACAAGGCTTCCATACGCGGACCTCTCCGCAACGGCTTCACGCGGCGGGCTTCGATTGGAGCCACGGCGGGCCTATCCGACACGAAGCTTCAACGCCGAGGACAAGACATCTTGTGCGGCGCCGCGAGGACCTCGGGAGAAGACGCCGTGCGCTCCGCGAGTATCCCAGGAACCACCGAGGAGTGACTCGCCTCCACGGTCGCCGCGGATTTCACCAAACTCGCCACCAGCGTGCACAAGGTAATGGAGATTCCCTCACCGTCGTTGCGGCAGTTCTTTGCTTGGTCTGCTACCTAGACGACGATGGAGGTAACGTGTTCGATAAAATGGCTCTGAGAGGTTTCATTAACTGGAATCGTTAGGTGCAATTTACCCCCAGGTTGTTTGAACTGGATGTTCCCTCGCTCGTGACCTGATAGAGTCAGTATCATGGATTCTTACTACTAAAAGGAATAAAAACTATAATTATTTTCTGTATGATGATGACTGTAATTTGAATTCATACAATTACTGTGAAAGAACTCTGACACATGCTGGGTATTAAAACTAGTAGTGTATAGATTAGATGTCACCTCTGCAGTTATTTGGGAGGAAGTAATAGTAGTGTATAGATTAGCTGTCACCCAGCCGGTGTCAATTTGAATTTCGATTACGGAATTCCAGTTTGCTGGATTAAAAGAAAGGCATTTGCTCCATATGATGGCTGAATTGCAGTGGGTCAAATCAGCAGATCTAAATGATAAAAATCTGTACGAAAGTTTTAACTTCGTAATGCTAATTTTCTTTGAGAATCCTCCCTGAAGATGTAGTAGATTTGAGAAGGTGCAGTCTGCAGACAACAATGACACTTGCTTCATCTCTCCTTTCTAGGAGGTATTTCGCAATTGCAGACTAGAGGTACACTTAGGCAGTCAGATTTTGTGCAACTTGAGATTTTGTGTTGATGGAAGCAAAATATGTGAATTAGAACAGTGGACCATCCCTCTCCGTGCAAGCTATGTAACGGATTGAATTTTGTTTTTGCATGAGAGCCCAAGCCATGTACTGTTAATTTATTAGTATAGCAACAAAATTCTGACCATGACAGGCTGATTAGCATATATGTAAAAAAGAAATACAATGCACCCTGGACCAAAATGGGAAATTGTAGGAAGCACCACATCAGCATATATTAAATAGATAACCACAGCCATTCAATGTGGTGATGGTTTTGCAATTTGCTTTGTGAAGCTGCATGGCAACGAGAAGGCTCCAGTTTTGTGGGGTAGAAGAGGAGAGGGATGCTACAGAGAGAAACGATCAGGGTGTCTCTGTCGAAGAGGCGACACCATGCAATGAAGGGGTGCACGGGAATGTTTCAAATGATAGAAGGATGGATATGGCAGAAGAAGTACACACACCACATGCATCCAGCATGACCGAGGGTTAGTGGATGGTTAATCCATTCCAAACATTGAATAGCTTAATGCATTGAAATTCTAATTCTCAAAAGTTCAGGTGAAGAAGGATGTAGCAGAATTGTAATCACACCGCCTGCTACTGTTAACCCATCAGAGATTCAGACACCCAGTCCAGGACATATTTACAGACATGTAAGTGTATATCGTCGTTGCCTGTTATTAAAGTTTAGTAAATCATTAAAACAGAGGAAAGGTGTAAATGATTCTGAGTTTTATTTTTGTTGTTGTTAACAGAAAGACGACATGGACAAAGCTTTGATTCCTAAAGTTGGGATGAGGTTCAACTCAGAGGAAGAAGCTCATAAATTCTACTGTACATATGCTGAGAAGGCAGGTTTTGAACCAAAAAAGGCTAACAAATCAGGGAATACTAGGTACTTTAGGTGCAATCGATTTGGAAAAGGAGAGTTCTACAAGAAAGACGAGGAAGAACGCAAGACAGGCAAGACATCAAGGAAGACATGTTGCCTGTCGATGATAAGGCTAAAATGTAGGCACGACAAAGAAAGTGGTGAAAAAAGTAGTAGAGATAGATCATGTCGGACTAGAGCATAACCATGTGTTGACCCCGAAGCCTACTATGACAAAACAGATGAGGGCGCACAAGAACAAAGATCCTCTGGTTCTAGAGTATGTTGATGACCTACAAGCAAATGACGTTCCTAACCATAGCATAAGAAACATATTAAGAGGAATGCATGGGGGTGAGGAGAACATAGCGATGACAGCTAAAGATCGGAAAATAGGTGAGTGGAAAAAGTGAATATGTACATTTTGTCAAATAATTGTCGATAAATTATGAGCTTACATATCACTAATCTGCAGACGGGCAGCGAATATGAGGGCGGAGCATGCTAATGACGCGTGAACAAGCTAATGGACTTCTTCAAAGACTGTGAGGCAGAGAACCCCCAATTCGGTGGGAGGCAAAAGCTTGACACTAATGGATGCATACACAAAGATATTTTGGAGTCATGCAAGCATGCAAGGGGACTATGTAGATTTTGGAGATGCAGTATCATTTGATACAACATTGAGGACAAATATTTATGACAAACCACTAGCTATGTTTGTTGGCTCGACCATCACCTCCACAACACCCTTTTTGGGTGTGCACCGCTCGGGATGAAAAACAGAGACATTCGAGTGGGTTTTCAGAGCATTTAAAAAATGCATGGGCAAGAACCGGACAAAGTGTATTCGACAGTATCAAGTAAATACTTTCGTTTGTATATTTTGCTCTAGGATAGTGAGGCGACAAGGTATAGTAATAGTTTGCAATGGATTAATGGATTCTTGTTCGAAAAAATTTGCGATCGAAGATTCAGCTATGGAAGTAAAGAAGTCAAGAAAGAGTTCCCCGGGGTAACTCACAAGATATGCAGGTGGCATGTAGTCAACAAACTTTCTCAGGAGATCAACCAATTGTACGCCAGGTAACAGGAAAAGAAACTTCAAGTACAAATATACTTAGATGCGAAATAATTAGACAGTACATGTGTTTTTTACTATTTTGGTGTGATTCTTCAAGTGTGTGGATGTTATTTGGTTGCGATTTTGATAAATAACCTCTCGCGAGACCGCACGAAAAGTGCTATGTTAGAATATATTCGCTGACCGTCCTGAATTTGTTAATTACCCATAAGCTATGTCTATTCATAGCGAAGTTACCAATATATCTCAGCTTACATTATAGTGGTCTCGTGTCTAATGCAGCAAGGAAATTAATCTGTCCAACTCTTGAGTGCTGTCATGAAGTGTAGACATGTCCTTTTATTTGTGCTCGCAGATTATTTTGTCTTGTAGTTGTTTGTCCTCAATTGAAACTTCCTTCCTGACTTGTAGCAACCTTTCATCTTGTCTTCCTGTTGTGATGTCCAAATAAATAGCAGAGTGAAATACATCAGCATCTTAAAACTGGTGCATAGATGCCATGGAAGTCCTGGAACTAATGATTTGCAGTTTGACAGCCCTGAACTTGGAAACATCCAAGGTCCAAAACCCTCATAATAGTTTGAAATTGCATAACTTCACATCCTAATAATCGTGTTGGGATATTTTAAGCATCATAAGTTAAGAAATTTTTTTCTTTGTACATTGGTCTCAAGAATTTGACCTTCATACCATAGATGACCTGGCAACTCATGGTTGTGAAAATAAATTTATAATCAAAGGTTTGGGAAATAGAGTAAGAAATAGAAGTGTAACTGGGTGTTAGTCAGCAAGGTATGACCGGCCCGATCGAAATGTATGGCAGGTACAAGAAAACGACACTTCAAGCAAAAAATTCACTTCGGTGCTAAACCATCCACTAACACCGAGTGGAGTTTGAGGCGGCATGGAAGGAAACGACTTTGGAAGAAAATACGAAAGACCCGTGATCTGTATGATCGGCGCCAACGGTATATCCGGCGTATTTCAAAGGTGATTACCGTGGAAGAATGGCATCTACACAACGCAGCGAGAGCACAAATTTTGTTATGAAGAAGTGTTTTTGTGGGGAAGAGAACAAACATTGCACGAGTTTGCCAAGCAAGTACTCAATTATTTGCATACAAGGAGGATGAAGGAAGTCATGCGGAGACCTACCATGGAGCGGTAAACAAAAATATGAACCCATGATATTGTGACACCATTATTGCTTTCATTTAAATGTTGCTTTAACGTTTGAAGTGAGATAAAACATAGGTGTAATGTTTTATGTTTGAGAGCAAGACGCTAACAAAGAGCAAATGGGAATTCGAGATTCAAATGGGAAGAATTTACTGATAGAAAAGTGTTTAAAGACTTCGAGAATAAAATGTTTGAATGCACTTCTTATAAGATTGAGGACGATCAAGATCTTTGGTAGGAATTGCTACCTAATATGTCACACAAACAAGACTTCGAGGATATCTTGGGGCCAACACAAGTTTAAAGTACGCAGGCAGACAGAGAAGGAAGATTTCAGTTGCGAAAGTGTAGGGAATGGGAGCACACAGGTATGAAACTAAAACTAAGAATAGTATGAACTATTAGTGGTGATGTCATAATATTGTAATGTTTGTTATCCGCTAAGTCACAAACATGATGAAATCTCGAACGTCAGCGTGCCTTTTTGTGTTCATTTGTTATGGACGTTCATTCAGCCTACAACTTGATAGAATACCGCGAAATACATTTACAAGAGGTACACCAAGTCAGCAAGGATAGATGTGCCGTTCAGCCAGAGAGGACAAGATTTTAACGGGAGGTGATGGCAACACAAGCAGTTATAGGACAAAATTGCTAACGACCAAGAGCACAAAAAGTTGTCCAAGCGGTACCATGTCGGAGGCTGCGTTTGAAATAGCCATTGAAGGGATGGATAACCTATTCAAGGAAATAAAGGACATGCCACATGATATTGGGCGAAATCAATCGCAGCAAGAAGAAATACTCTTTGGGACGAGGTATTTCAATAATGAATGGACAATGGATGATATTGTTTAAAAGTCTGTAAAGTGTATATTGAAACCATGATATTGTTTCGAAACACAGAAACATATAGGCGGGACCACAGTGGGAGAAGACGCGAAAGGAACGAAGATGGTACAGAGGTAAATGATTTATATTTGAGAAAATTAACAAGTTTGGGATTGTGACATATTGATGGTGATAATAAGAAATTATGGTCTTGTAATGCGAGGGAATGGGGCCTACAAGTAATGGAGATGAGGCGAATAATAATCCATGTCATGGCAATGTGAACAAGGCAGCAGCAGAGGTAAATTGAAAATGTGGAATGAAATTGGAGTCTTTGGAATTACCTAAGTTATCTTATTGTATCCTAGATTGACCATTTTTGGTAACACTCGATGTTTGACATATATAAATGCAAAGAAGCGACATGTTTAAGAGTTATGTTTGGTATTATGTTGTACAGGTAAGCGTAACACAAGAAAGCATGATTTCAATGGAACCACCACCTCGTGCAAAGACAAAGGGACGTAGCAAGACATTATCTGAAAAGAATCAAGTCACTCTTGGCGCACAAGGGGAAAAGAAGGGAACCAGAAGATGCAGCGTCTGTAAAATGAAGTCAACACATAACGCAATGACAT
The DNA here is from genome assembly GCA_015847255.1 of Hyparrhenia diplandra. Lineage (NCBI taxonomy): Eukaryota > Viridiplantae > Streptophyta > Magnoliopsida > Poales > Poaceae > Hyparrhenia > Hyparrhenia diplandra. Next base: position 103,051 of record JADLZK010010303.1, read on the forward strand.
GTCCAACTTTGCTAAAGAATCAAACCCGACTTGAAGAAATGAAGAATAAAAGGAGGGGTAGACCTGGGCAGGAGCTAGGAACAAGCAAAAAGAGATTGATCATGGAAAAGATAGGAATGAACTGGAGGAAAGGCCAATGCAAAGGAGGAGGCTTTTGGAAGACAACTCTTCCCTACGAATACATAGTAATTTTGAGGTTGATGATAAGGATGACCGGGAGGAGGAGACAACCATAAGTACTGGGAGGAGGAGGGTGAATACGTCGATGAAGATGACATTTATCGACACTTAGTGACAATATGAAATTGTACTAACTATTCTTTGGTTTGATTCTACAAAAAAAAAGTTTAAAGATGATGTAGGCACGAAACTTAATGAGAGATCATTTCTTTGCGAGTTACAACAAGTAATGAACCTTGTATGTGCATGCACGCATTGTGTCCCGACAGCGTCATCTCCAAAAGGTTGAAACAAATCCCGAAACGGACGTGAGTGTGACCAAGTCTTCATATATTATAACGCCTTCCGATTCATGTTTCCATATTGAATTAAAAAAAAAGATAGAAATCAAATGCGGATTTTGTTTGCTGATTTGTATTCCGAGGATTCAAACTATTAAGTCCAATGGGTCACCAAAAGTTTACGCAAATTTAGTAGGTAATATTGAGTCGACAGAGTATCCGTAATAAAAACCACAAGTAAACAAAAATCATATTAGAATTTTTGGGATATCATCCAACGTTAACAAAAACCGAGAATGTACATACCGATATTGAATAAAAACACGATGCAAAGGATCTAATCCCCGCATGTAAGCGTGGGTCCGCTCAAATTTTATACATTCGCGAAAGTGATGGAAGTTGCTCTCCCCGGCCTCCATGCTAGAAGGGCGTTGCTCCCGGGGCCGGGGGGCTTTTGCGGCAAGAAAAGGAAGGCTTCATGCATGCTCACGCTCATCACCCGAAATAGCCCGGGTTAGTTAGTCTCACCGCGGGGCGGGCTTACCTGGGGATATCTTGGTCCCCAAACGAGCCATAAGAGTGTGTGTATATATATATATAGGCTCTATGGAGATTAGGCCCCGTCACTAAGGAAGGGAGAGATAGAGAAGTAGGAGAAAAAAAAAAAAAACAAGGATCATGGCAGGATTAGAAGGAAAGAAAAAGGAAGCTACGGGGAAGATGAGGGTGGATCAAACAAAAGAAATTGGAGAGCCAAGTTGATCATGGGCAAAGCCATGAAGATCGCCAGAAAAAGCAAGTAAGTCGAGGAAAAATTTAGAAAATGCATGGATGAAAGTCGAGAAAAAATAGATTTGTTGTTTGGGAATGATGAGGATAATATTGAGGATCTGAGAGGATGGAAACAAGGAGGGAAAGGTGAGTTTTGTACTTATTTTAATAATATTGTAACAAATTGGATGCACATATATTAAATTAGTCTCATACTTGCAGGAGAAGGATTGATAAAAGAAGGAGAATGTAATGGAATAAGCGAATTATTGTTACATTTATTGATTGTGGTGTTTTTCTTTTCCTTATGTTTTTGTAATGAGAAATTGTACTATGTAATTGAGCTTGAAAATAAGAATAATATATGTATGTAATGTGTGATTTTGTATTCGTAATGAATAATGTTGAGATTTGATTAAAAGAGATGGTGCTTTGAAAATATAATGCACGACTAATGTTAGTGAAAAGAAAAATGGTTGAAAAAATTACTACATGCAAAGAATGGTCAGGCATCATGATAACAAAAAAAGATTTAAAAGCAGGCTTAAATTTAAAAGGAAAGTGAATTGTTGTGATTTTTTAAAAGGCCAGTTGAAAAAAGGAAAAAAAAAGAGAAACGCTAGAAATCAAACGGTAGATGTAGCTCCGGTCCCCCTGGGTCAATCTATCCTCTCTTATCTCTTGTGTGTGTAATATTAATTCGTTAAGAATTTGTTATAAAATAGAAATATATTTATCTCATGTATAAAATGTATAGAAGGAATCTGTAATTTTTTATGAAAAAAAGTGAGATGAATTTGTGCTATTTCCAAAATTACATCAGTCGATGAAATAAATTACAATAAAAAACTCATTGTGAATATATTAATAAGGCAGTGTAAAAACAACTATAAAACAATGTAGGTGCATGAAAAATAAGAAGGTAGATGTAGATAGATCAAACAACCGGTTGTTAGCTAGACAAAAGAACGAAACATAGACTGTACCGGCAGAGTGATGCGTGTCACATAGACTGTACCGGCAGAGTGATGCGTGTCGCCCCACATGCTTGGCTAGGACAAACCCCCAAAAGTTTGCATCGCCCCTCATGCTTGGCTAGGACAAACCCCCGAAAGTTTGCATGCTAAGAAAAGCCCACTAGATTTGCATGACTGCATGCAATGAAATAATGTACGTGTGTATGATGAAGAACTCATACCCTATTTTAGAAGGAAAAAAAAAAAACAAAAAATGATTATGATCGAATGTAAAAGAAAGGATGATAAAAATTATATGGTAGGAATAAAAATTCTCCGGTATGAAAGATGTACTCCCGTCGTTCCACAAAACATGCAATTTTGACTTAAATTGTTTGGAAAAAGTACAAACATTAATGAGAATGAGAATGATCAAGCAAACTCGTGTTGAAGAAAAAGTATTTCTCTCATACAAAGTATAGATCTAAACCGTTGAGAAACAAAGGTAGCTTAAAAATTGTAAGCATAGGAAATAAGAAATTTCAGGCCTAAAATTGTGGTATATTATTCTCTTCTTTTATGACACAATTCTTATTGGAAGCATGTAATCTTGTTAAACGAAAAGTGTCAAGTGAGGCAACGCAAGAAATTCGCCTAGTAGGAAAATGAAAATTTACAAAGTGACGTACAAAAGTGAATAAAATAATCCTTTGTTCCAAGCTTATTTTAAGGAGAATATTACATAAAATGAAAAATGGTATAAAACATAAAGACTAAGGAAACAGCCTCCTCTTGATTTTTATTCTTAGGCGTATTGTTATCATCTTCATTCGAGACGATGCTGGGCACATTGAATCTTGGGCCCTGAACTTCATTGGAGCCATGACCTTCATCTTCAGTGTCAGTAGATGAAGGTAGAGACTCTTCTGGAGTAAGATCCTCTTCAAGAGGACTATCGCCATAAGGATCGTCCTCATCGGTACTATATCCATAAGGATCGTCCTCATCGGTACTATCGCCATCGGGATCGGCGTCAATTGTTTTGGGTTTTTGTTCACCTTAGAAATGGCTGGGCTTTGAGGAACTTTTCAGTGGGAGGAAGGGGAGGTTTTGAGGTTTCCTTTGTGATAGAAACACCCTGGTCCTTAATTGGATGGACCGGAGGCCGATTAATGTATGTGGCATTGGATGAGGTTGTACCCTCGGCTTTATGTTCATATATGGACTCGCGATTGCGATAGTACTCCCCAGTAGCCAGCGTGGTCTAAACCGGGGGCTTGGGCATGGTGGAAATTAAAAAGAAAAGGAATGATTGTGGGGGAAAAAATTATGGTTGGCGGGCGGCAGGAAGCGGTGCAAGGCGGAAGATGATGCGAGGAGGGGCAAGGCGCAAAGGCGGAAGAAGATGCGAGGAGGGGCAAGGCGCAAAGGCGGAAGAAGATGCGAGGAGGGGCAAGGCGGCGGTGCGCTGCGAGCTTGGGTCCCTAGTGTAGTACGTTGGACAGGGGAAGGTTGGGGGTGGATAGAGATTGGCCGTGCAGCAATGGTGGCGACTTGGCTTTAGATGTCGCGACAGAAACTTTGAAATATATAGAAAGGATGATCGGATTGGCAACGACGGGCTTAATCCGTGGAAGTAAATGAAATGCGAGGCTGCATGGTAACGGCGGCGGACGTGCGGCATGGTCACGCCGGAGGACGTGTTCACGCAGCATGCGTGGTCGTCGTGCGTGCTCGTGCTTCTGCGTACGATGAACACCCTGAAATGTACGATCGGTGCGTGGTCGTACGCCGTGCGCCGGTGCATGCTAGTACACGTAGGTACAGGCGTTAGTGCCATGCCAATGTATGGTAGCATGCACCACAGGACGGAACTTGCATGGTCAGGAGGACAGGCCTGGTCGTCCTGGCGCGGTGGATCGGGAAGGTGATACGTGACCGGGGGTTTGGGAACGGATGCCGGATCAGCCCTTGTCAGGCGGACAGCCCTGGTCAAGCGGGCGCTGTGGATCGGGAAGCTGCGCCGTGACTGGGGGTTTGGAACGGAGGCCGGCTCAGTGAAGAGATAGGACACGGGGTCCGAGTCCCAACAAAAAAAAGAAACAAAGAAATCGGGTGGAGAGGTGGAGATGAGAATCGGCTGTCTATAAATAAACTAGTTGGACAAATCGTTATCAAAACCTGACACTTCGAATAGTAGCCTCAAAAGAGAGTGCGAGGGCAAAGAAGACATCAGGTAATTGAGCAGAGAAAAGATAGAGAAGACTGCGCATGGACAAAGCAGCAGAGGAAAAGGTTATATCTTGAAATAAAGCATTATATTTTATTTAGATTTGTATTTCTATATGATGATTTTTGAAAGAAGAATTGAAATTAAATACAAGGAAGAAATAAGGAGGTGGCTAACCTGGCCTGGAAAGGAAAGTTACGAGTTAATATGCCACAGACGAGAGGACGGAAAGTTACCACGGACATTGTCAGAAAATGGAACAAGATATGGTGAAATAGCCAGAGTATGAAAGCTCTTTGATCTAGATGAGTAAAGAATATGTTTTTGTAACAGGTATGCAAGATTATGGTAGTTAACATTCGGTGGTAAATTTATTTTTTCAGGATGAGAAAGAGGAGAAAGGAGAAGAAGCAACAAGTGAGAAAAAAAAAGAGTACATGAGATCTCATTGGCAGAGATGTATGAAAATTAATAATGCATCAATGATTAACATATGAGGGCAATAGATGAGACAAGTGGGAGAGTATAGTCTGTAGCTAGCTACAAAATGTGTGATTCTGTAGCCAGGTCAATCAACCGCACCATGTTCGACCCACTGCGTCGCATGCGAGGCCGCGGGCTGCTTCAGAGGCAACCAGCAATAATTAACGCTACAGTAACTGCAGTAATTAATGACGCTGGATTTTTGGGATTCAAGTTCACCGTGCATGCTATGCAAAAGAGTAAATGGGTTACGAATTCAGGTTTATTTTAGTACTATATACGTGTATACTATGGACTTGCATGCACACTATCATATTTTAAAAATAGTAAGAATACATGCATGGTCGTGAGATGAAACCAATTTGTGCTAGTAATTACAATAATTCAGAGTTTATCAATATGGTAATTCGAAAGACACTTACCGTAACTAGTTAAGAAATTAGGTGATAGATTTACCATAATTTAACTGCAGCTTTCGCCAATTTACGCAAAACAAATTACGATAATTCAAAGTGTTCAGGTTGGAAATTTGTTTACTAGAATATATATGCTTTCTGTCCAGGCACCTAATCCAGATGTTTTTTTTTCTTTTTTAACTCATGAAGCTACGATAATCTATTTACTAGAATTATACACAGATGATATAAGTCCTTGCCCTCTTGGATATCATTGTTACTGCAATCCATTTACTAGAATTTCCATTGGCTGGATCAAAGACAGATACACAGAACACGGTGGACTCGCCGTTGGGGACGACGTGGATGCCCGGCCGTAGTGCAGCGTACAGACCGGTGACCCTGACGGGCGGCTGACAGCCAAGAACCCATGAACCACCACACTTCTGATTTGCCGTCGGCGACTGCGTGGACGCGTGGTGCCGGAGAACCCAAGCCTGAGAATGCTGCCGGCGGGGATCCACGTAGCCTGCACGGACACGGGCCCGGCCGGGAGCACCTTGGTGGAGATTACGTGCGCATAGTCACCCGCAAGCCGGCACACATCCATGGTGCCGATACCGGCGGCGTCGGCCTCGACCAAGGCCACGCCGGAGGTGCAGGCTGAGGCTACGCGCACGTAGCCGGTGCTGGCGACGTACGTCAGCTTCTCGGCGCCACGGCTCGGGCCGCCATGTGCGCGAGGGAAGCCGCTCCACCGTCGGGGCTGCCATCCAAGCGACACGCGCACGTCCGCTTGGGCAGCGCCGTCGAGCAGGGAGAGCCGCGCCGCGCCGCAGGGGCACCGCATCCATGCGTGACCCGGTCACACGGTGGATGGCCGCGCCGCCGCCGTACGGCCACGTCGCGCGACGGAGCATGAAGCCAACCTCGCCGGTGGTGCATACTGCATAGATAGGGTGTGGCGTCGGAGGAAGGGCTCGCCGCCATCGCCGAGGAAGGAGGTGCCGGGTTTGCGCAGCGCGAGCAACCGTCGCGTCGTACCCGCCTATCCGGCGCAGTGCTGCCGCACACCCCACACTGGAAACATCATGCCCCGTGTGCTCACAACGCAGCCTCCGCCTCCGTCTCCATCCCGGCAACTAGTATGAAGCGGAACTCGCCGCCACTTCACCGACGGCACTGCGTACGCGAGATGCAGGACGCAACGCGTCATTGCCGGCGGATGAAGATGCAGATGCAGAGCGATCTGGTGAGGCCGCACGCGTGGGGGCAGGCTGTTCTGGTGGCCGGTCTAAGGAAAGGTAAAAATCTTGGGAATTAAATTAGTGCATGCATGCATTAGTTCGTTGGGACCACCCGAGTCAATGCTAATTCCTTTTTTTAGCCAACACATGTGAGCTGCATCCATCTCGGGTCTGCGTGCGCTTTTGGCTCAGCGATTGGGTCCGGCTACAGAATCACACATTCTGTAGCTAGCTATAATACATCACTTCTATATATATATATATATATATATATATATATATATATATATATATATATATATATATATATATATCTATTGGGCATATTCTAATCACTCAACGAAGAAGATGCATCAACAATTTCTGCAATTTACCTGATGTAGTTTGAATGTGTGGATGTAGTGCCTAATATAATTTGAGTGTTTCGTTGTTTGTAATAGCTGATTTTGTATTATATTTTAAAATATTAGCTACTTGCATGGCTACCCACTATTTCTAACTATAAAAAACACAACACTTCATCATCACTAACCTAAATGATCGTACAATGATATATTTTCTTTCCTCCAATGTAATATAAAATTTCTCTGCATTCCAAGCAACAACACGCAGGGAATCCCCAAGTAATATATATAGACATACTAAGAAGCTAATAGTAATTTTGAGTGGAGTAAAGTATTTTACAAAGCTAAGTCAAAGTGCAACCAAATACGATGACCTAGCCAAATAATTGGGCTTCTTGTGTAGCAATGGTGGGCACTTGCCTTACTTTGCAAATACAAGATGTATTTTACTACTCCCTCCATTCCAAATTATAATTCGTTTGATTTTTTTGACCTCTAGTTTGACCACTCGTCTTATTCAAAAAATTTATGCAAAAATAGTCAAATTTAGGTCACATTTGTTAATAAAGCAATCCACAACAAAAGAAGTGATATTTTGCATAAAATTTTGAATAAGAGGAGTGGTCAAAGTTGAGGTTGAAAAAGTCAAACGAACTACAATTTAGAACGGATTTAGTACTTATTAGGATAACATTTTTGACCGATGACAGCGAACTACTCTATTAAGTGAACTAAGAACATAACTCAGCTGATTATTTCTTATGGTAGAACCTGTCCATATATCCACGTTCAAGTAATCAACTTAATTATGACGTACGTGCTCATTGACAACAAGTACATGTGATTCATCACTCTCAATGTCTATTGCCTCCGTGTCTTTCGAGAGTGCATGTATTCGTACTATGATTAAAAAGTAACTCTATTAATATCTACACCTTCATATTTCAAATATTTGTTCACTTCCGTTGTGAGGGGCACCACGCACCGTGGAAAGCAGCAGATCGAGCAATTCGCTGAGGAAGCAAAGCGCAGTACAAAGTTCACTTGAGTGGATGGGAGCTGAGTCAGCCACGCCCTGCTGCTTGGGCCGTTTACAAGGTTATTATGATGATGCCATATCATCAGGCACAGGCCTGGCCACCAGCGACATGCTGCCGTGCCCATCAGGCGCAGCTGCCAGCCTTTAGGGAGGTCGACCTAGTTACGCAGATTGAGCCTAGAGCCCTCAGGTGTCTAGGTGCCTGGCCACAACCAGAGCAGCTAGCACCCTCGATCAACAGATGCAAGTACGAGTAAACAAACAAAGAATGTATCTGTCTAGCCTCGTCGTTTGATGTAGTATGCAGGCTGTGTGCCCCCGGGCAGAGACCGGGATTTGTTTCAAGATGTTTTATCATCTTAAATGTAATTTCTTGAAATTAATAAAAGTCCTATTTTCAAAAAAAAAAAATCCTACAATATAAAGATGATACCTTAATTTTCATGAAAGCTGACGAAGGACATATCTCCTTTTTAAAGGACCTCCTTAATTCCTTTGCTTGAATCTTTAGAGCAAAAAGCAGTCAAACTCTGTTATTTTGATTTTCTTTGTTTCGTTCTATGTTTCATAAAGCAAACTTGTAAGAACTCTCCTGTTTGTTTAATAAAAGCTCAGTAGGGGAGCTCCCCCCCCTATTTTCTAAAAAAAAACTATAGCCCTACACATCTTATTACTCCTATCCAAATGGAAGAGCCACCCTGGTGTGCAGTGAATCAAACATGTCCATATATCTCTAAAAAAATAGTAATGAGAAAACAAAAGTAGGGATAATTTAGTCCGAAAAGCCACCATGATGGGTTATGGTGTTCAAGTATATAAACAGATACAAAATATTCATTTAGCCGGCAGGCAGATCGACCAGCTGACGAGGTAGTTTGTTTGTGTGTCCTAAATTAATTATGCTAACAACTCTGCGTACTGCAGCCAAAATAAGCGAGATGACCTCATCATGGGAGCTGTTAGCTTACACATGCATGCTCACCTCACATGGCGGCGGGCTGTTGCCATACATATGGCTGAAAAATCATGTTCCAATTTGATTTTTCCCGTGTACAACTTTGAAATTGTCAACTGCATTTCATATTCTAGAATCAAAAGGCACTTCACACACGCATCAAAGCAATCATTGACATTGACACTACGCATGCAGGAGATCAGGGAGGAAAAAGAGCCGAACAGGTGAGTAGCAAAAGAATATCGTCTTCGCGCATCTGAGTTCAGCTCAGCCCCTCTTCAAAATTGAACAAGTTTGTTTGGATTAGTTGTAGCTCCTTCAAATTCCACCGATTCCAGGCAATCTATGTTTCTTCTAGTGTGGCAGTGTCTCAGCTTCGAAACCACAAGCGTAACACCGGACCCATGGCCAATGGGGGCGAGACGGTTCTGCTTCTGCCTCGTGATCCCTGAGCCAGCCCTGCGGCTGCAGCGGCGTGCCAGGGAGCAGGCACTGGGAATGTGTTAGCACCCGCTCGCTGCTGCGGGCACCGACCTTCTCCTACTCTGACGAACTACTGGATCTACGGGGAGGAAAAGAGGAGCGCGCCAGCGGGGAACCGGCGAGGAAGTAAAATACGATAACAAGATGTTCGATACAAGCTGTGATGCCAGCTCTCTCTTTTAAGCAACTACCAGACTCTCCTATTGGATTACGCTACCCACTTGAAGGCCCAGTCTTGTGAGCCCATTCTGGCCCGTGAACGCGCACACTTGGTAGCTTGGCCCGCTTGCTTCTCCTTGTCTTCCCTTCGTTCTGGCCTGGTGATGGTGAGCTGCTAACAGAATGGAAAAGCGCCATTGCAGATTCAAACTGACGGGCCTGGTCAGACATGCATTTGGGCCGCCCCGACTGGACCATGTGCCGGACCGGCCTAGTACACCCGTATGCTCTGCTTCCCTCGCCAATTACCACAGCATTCGTGCTCCCTCCCCTGCTTCACGTTTCGACTATCGAGTGTACTCTGACGATGGCATGGTCATGGACAATTAGACATGAAGCTCCCCTGCTTTGTGCCAGTACCATACTGCTTGGTTTAGGAATTGTAACGCAAACGCCAATGGAATGAGAAAGCAGTGCTAACGGTAACAAAGTAACAAATAAATCACTGGCTTTGTTTAATATGATGACAGGGGAGTACGGGAGCTGCAACATTGCTTTACGGGAGAAAGAACAATGGTGGTTACTTTAGTAATTTGCTAGCAAAAACGAAGAAAAAAAATGATCTCGGAGTCAAGGATGCAACCCTTCGTTCCAAAACGTAATAAGAACTTCCAAAACGTAAATCACTGACTACTCCGGTAAGGGCCAAAGAAATTTTCAGGAAAGAACTTCAAATCCTCACCCTAAGGGTGAAGGTCAAGTTTAGTATCTCTTTTAATTCATGGATCCAAAGTTTATTGTAATTTGCCTTTCTTCTTTAATTTTCTCCCTCTCTTTCTTTGTTTCCTGAATTGTTTGTACTTGAACTGCCTTTTATTTCTGTTTAATAAATTCGGGGCCATGGCCCCTCCAGTTCCTCAAAAAAAAAAAAAAAAACGTAATAAATTCCCATGAAACCCCCAAATTAGGCCTCAAATTTCTATTTGCATGTCAACATAAAAAAAATAGAGGCTTGAGGTCTAATTCTTTTGACAACACCACTGTCTGACTGAACCATAGGCTGGACAAATTTTGCCAGAAATAAATATTCTGCTTATAAACTGTAAGTACCACAGGGCATACTACAATACAAGAGGAAAATAAAGATTTGTAAAATGCAAATTAATGGAAGGGACTCGTACAATTAGTCGCTATGGATATAGGTTCAATTTTGTAATGCAATCACTCAACTGACTGAAGATACTAAACATATCAATGGCATCTGGCAATTATTTTACACACATCAACGTAACATAAAAGGAAGAGAGCAGTACAGCAGATGGCACATAGAGGCGGCACAACCACCGCCTCCCCAGTATCCTTGACTAGATCAGTCGATAACTCTGAAGTACCTTAGAGGCTGAACCTCTTCAGAACGGGTGCGTTCCTGTTCTCGGCAAGCTGGTCCTGTACGTGCTTTACAAAATCCACACTATAGTTATCGTCGTTATCCAGCATGAATTCCTTGAGCCTTGGGAGCGAAGCTAGCCCAGAAAACTTCCGGCCATTCACATCACTGGGTTGAGCAACAAAACTCAGCAGCTCAAGCTTAGGCGTTGCTTCTTCGGCAAACTCCACCGGCCTGAGGCCACGCATGCGCAGCTGCAGAACCATCAGGCTGGAGAATGCCTCCCGATGGAAAGTGAATCGGTGGTCTTCTCCGTTGAATGAGCCATTCAGAAGATATAGGATAGCCAGATTTGGTAGCTTGCCAAGGACCCGTATGGTCTCATCGAACTCTGATAGCTTGGTCTCCGTGAGCTTCAATTTGACAAGATTGTTGAGCCCCTCTATCCATTCCCGTAATTTGACCAGTCTGCCAGCCAGCGTGAGGCTCTGGAGGTTTCTGGGAGGCGAGGACACGCCATCCAAGCAGCCACATAAACCATGCTCCCCCGCTGAATGAACTGTCAACGATTCCAGGTTGTTGAGATTATCAAGGGTGGAACAGAACTCCTGGCAGTTTTTCTTGTTGATGCCTGTGACACCTAACCTGCGCAACTGGGTCAGGCTTTTTATATCCTTTAGGATGTGCTTCCCCGCTGCAATGTCAACAGTACTCAGTGTATGCAGCGCTCTTAGCTTTCTTAACCCTCTTGGCAATACAACACCATATCCACTTAGCTCCATGAGTACATGGGGATAAACAACACAGCAACCTCTTGTACAGACATCACGCCTATTTATTGTGTCATTTCCAGAAAGCTGAGGAGCACAATACAAGGCACAAAAAGGCAACTGACGTACCCGTCAAAATGAATATTTTGTTCTGCAATAGATTTGGCAACTTGCTTACACGTTCCTCATATGTCTGGGAAGTTTTATTCCCACCATAAATATACTGTAACTTCCTGAGATTGATGATGGTATTTGGCAGCTTCAGTATGTTTGTATCTTTAATATCAAGAGTCTGCAGCTGCTTCAGGTTACCCAATGAATCGGGAAGGTGAAAAATTTGATCGCATCCTCTTAGAGAAAGGTATTTTAGGTGAAGAAGCTTCCCAATTTCCTTAAGATGATGATCATATAGATCTTCTGTGTTTTCCAAGTCTAGCACTCGCAGCAAACACATCTTGGCATACATGAAAACCGACCTCCACTTCCCAAACACCGTTAATGACCGTATACGAGACAGGTCAACTGCGCCCTCAAAATCTTCCTTATCTCCCTCCCAATTGCTGCTCACAGTGAGGTGGCGTACAACACCATTTATGTTTAACCTGCAACCTTCTTCTAGTCTTAAAACAAGATTTTCCTCTATTGACTTTGTGATGCTGATTTCACGCATGAGATCATGAACTTGGCAAGAGTCCATTCCACTTCTACTGTACACTGATTCTTGACATGGTAGGATCATGCTCCTACCTATTAGTTCCATAAAGTATCTATCAGCTATTTCATCCGCAGGCTTTTCACGAATCTCCCGTGAATAACCTTCTGCAGTCCACCGTTGAATCAAGCGTCTTCTCCTAACCTTGTGATCTTCAGGAAAGATGGACATATATAGAAAACAAGACTTAAGATGATACGGTAACCCATCATAACTTTTGCCAAGGATTGTTTTAATGGCTTCAAGCTCTGGGTTGATCTCCAATTCAGCACTAATATGCTCATTTATTTTCTTCCACTCGAAAGCTGTTTTTGGTTGGTTCCTTAGAAACCCACCGATGGTGACTATTGCAAGGGGAAGTCCATTGCACTTCTTCAAGATAGATTTTGCTTGTATCAGTACTTCAGGGTTCTTTTCCCAATCTATGATCTCCTTCTCCTTAGATACCTGAAATCCATTATATTTTGTTAGGATGGGTACATTTTCTACGTGAAGATTGGCACCAATTATTTACTCTTGTATTCCTTGGTTGGTCGTCACTTCAATGTTTTCTACTGCATCCGTCCATTTTAGTATATTGTTAATTGGAATCGTCACTTTAATTTTTGTTAATGCCCTTGTGTATTTCTCTAGTCTACTAATAGAGTTTTTCTCATAAACTTAGAGTTTCTTTTATGTCTACCATATTTTTTATCATCTACCCAATGGATTTTGACATGTTTGCTAGAAAAAAAAACATAGTATATTTACTTAGAATATATTTCTTTGTACTCAAATAGTCATTACATATCTAAATTTTATTTAGAAAAACATTTATGGAATAGCTAACTAATACTGGAGTCTAATTTCTGACCCATCGGATTGAAGCTGTTCACATGTGGCCTTGCTTTTGCAACCACCGCCGACACCTGAGCATCACTACAGATGCTACTTCGTGTGTGCCTAGCATAGCGGATTGCCACTGTCACCAGTTTCTTTTTTCTCCAAAAAACAAAGGCAGGAGCTTTGCCGCACAATTAAACAAGAAAGAGTTTTATTGTCACAACCCGGATCAGATGCAACAGGATAACTGGACTGGATGGAGATTTGGGTAGAATCAACAAGGAATTTGGGGAAGTTCAGCATGAACAGCAATGGGGACGGTTAGACAAATGTTTATTCAGAGAAACGAGATCGATGCCTTCACCATTACATTTAGAAGGGAGTTATATGCTCTCACCAACTGGACCGACTCTACACTACAGCCCAAGACACAATGGGCTCTCCTTCAAAGCCCACTGAAAATGATCAACTTCAGCCACTCAATTGCACAGTTTCATCCATTGTCGGACGAGCGTCAGTCGCTTTCTTCTCCAATGTCTTGATCCTGACATTTACCTACACCAGGCACCCATGGTGCCAAACACATCGGTCCGGACCAAAAAAAAAAAAAAAAAAAGATGCCCCCTCCCACTGTTGATGTGGGTTTGACCCAAACATCGCTCTTCGCTTTGAAATATGTCCTCTTTGGTCATTGAGGCGGCCTACTATATCGTCTTATATATATTTTAAAAAATCCAACGTTCCTCTTCTTCTACAGGTTAACCTTAATGTAAATTAAAGTTATTGCTACTTCAGACATGGCTATACTTGCATCAGCCCATGCCAATCCATGTCATGGCTCGTGATGCCCCGGCTAGCTGCTAGCTGTGCAGTCTAGATCGATCAGCAAGAACTGATGCCAAAGGCGCTAATGCCGATGCTGCTATCGGCATGCTTGAAGCCTTGAACTACCGTATTGTATTTCTACACGTATGTTCATGTATAGTTTAGGTGCATGTAGAGGTGAGCAAAAATCCACTGAAACCAATTAACCGACCAAATTAACAAAACCACACAGATTTAATCGAAGAAGTCGGTTAACTGACATTTTCATTGTCTATTCGATGAATACCTTGTTGATATTCAGTTTTGATCTGGCAATAACAAATCTAATCGAAATGTATTATGTTTATTATAGTAAGCACTAAACTTGTACCCATTTGCATATATGAATGTGTATTTCTATTGGACTTTATTTGTTAGAAGCATTTTTTAGTTTTCCCTTTAATTTTATTTTATCCCCCACTGAGGTTTGTCTAAAAAAAAAAGGAGACAGAGTGGATGGACCAATACCTTTCTGGTGAAGAGGTCAAATGCAATATTGTCCTCCAAAAATTTGAGGATGTATATACTTGCTTGTTTATTATCTGAACAATGCTTTGCAATATTCTCTTCCCTTGTGGTCACTATGATCCGGCTTGTTTTCTCCATTTTGGGAAAATTCTTTATTATTGTATCCCACTCTGCTGTAGATGACATGTCATCAAGAACAATCAAACACTTTTTGTTTAAAAGTGTCGCTAACTTTTCTCTTAGTGCATCCTCTCCCATCATTTCTAATTTGCTTTTTGTGCCGCCCCAAATATTTGTTGGACCCTTCTTCTCTGAAGGTTCCGCACTTAGTTGCACAATTAAGTTATGCAAGAGCTCCTTCAAATTGAAAGGGCGCATAACTGTGACAAAAGCCCGCTTCTCAAACTTGCCAATAAGATTTTGGTTCTGGTAAACATCTTTGACTAGAGTGGTTTTCCCAATGCCACCCATTCCCCACACAGAAATCACCGAAAATTGCTGGCCATGGTCATTCAAAATCAGTTTGAGCATGTCATCCGTTTCCTTCTTTCGACCAATAAGTTGAGATTCTTCTAAAGCACTTTCCATAGTTTTTATGCGAGAAAAGTTCTTTGTAACTACCTTTCTCTCATTTCCAAATTTAGATCGATTCTCTAGTATCTCGTTAGTGGACGCTGTTGAGTTGAAGGTACATGTTGTAGCTGTATTTGGCATTGATGAACTGGTTCTATCATGACAACCCTGAACACAAGTAAACAATATTTGTCACATTTTCTTTCATGCCCATGTATGCATAATATTTTCATTGTAAATAAGCATATAAATAATACCATTTGTCATAGATGTGAAACCTGATGAACTAGGAAAAACAAAATTAGAAAAATAGAAAATATATTGCACTCACTAGTAACGAAATGATTTTTGCGTGATGGTGGAAAATCTTTACCGTGGTGGGCACAATGTTTGCCGCCACGGTAATTCTATGGCGACTGGGGCACTTTTGCTGTCACGGAAAATCTATTTTCCATGGCGGGCAACTTAAAAACGTCATCACGGTTAATATCTTTTAACCGTAGCGGGCATCCTACCGTGCCCGTCACGGTGTCGATTAACCGTGACGGGCACAATAGAAGGCCTGCCACGGTTAAGGCCAGGCCCAATAGACCCAGGGCGAGGCCCGCTAACCGGTCTAAGTATAAAGCAGGCCTTAGGGTTCACTCCCATCAGCACTCTCCCTCTGGTCGCCGCACTCTCTCCTTCTCTCCTTTCCGGCCGACCCGAGCACGTGTCTCCCGTCTCCTTCCCCGGCCCCCTCTCTCTCCACCGCGGCGCACGGCGGGGCTAGCGCGGGCGTGCAAGGTGAGGCGGTGCGGCAAGCGCGCGCGCGCGGTGGCGCGGCGAGTTCAAGGTGATGGCGTTGGCTTCCTCCCTCTCCCGGCGGCGGATCGGCGGCGGCGCCCCCATCCACGAGCAAGCATGGCTAGCCACGGCATGGATCGGCGATGAGGAGGCTCTCGGCTGCCGGATTGACAATGAGATGGCCCTACGCCCTAGGATCGGCGGCGAGGAGGCCCGCCCGCGCGCTCCGGATCGGCGGCGAGGTGGCTCTCTGCGGGAGCACGGTGGATTCGGCTGCAACGCGGCTTCAAGGCGGCGGATCCGGCGAGGGCGGGCTCGGGTCTAGTATTGGGCTCATAGGCGGGCTCGAAGCGGGCTCGCTAGTGGATTCTGGATTTTTTTTACATTAACGCGGCGGGCATTCCCGCGTGCTGCCCACGGTTAATCGATTAACCGTGGCGGCACTGTAGCCCATCACGGTTAATCCTAGATAACCGTGGCGAGCACTGTAGCCCATCACGGTTAATCCTAGATTAACCGTGACCTTTGATGGGTGATGGGCACTTTTTCCCGTCACGCTAAATGAAAAGCGCCCGTCCACGAAAATCGAATGGTTACTAGTGACTTAAACCGATCCCACTGGTGTTATTAGTCATGGTACAATATTTTTTCTCTCACAACAAATTAAATCAGCATAAGCTGACTTATCAACCTTAAAAACCAACAGTCGAACAACTATCCTATTTGAAAGATTCTTATAAGACAACATACGTGATAAAAATCAATAGATTTTGTTTGACATGTGAAAAATTTCGTAAAGAATACTTTTGAATGTGACAACCTTGATTTCTTTTAACTAGATCTTATACTAATCTAGAATCAGAAGAGATACACTAGTTAGAATATTTCTAAAACATGAATACTGCCTTCACAAAGAAAGAACATTCCTCTATAAATGGAAAAGTGGCATAAATACTACTGATATATATAACAACTTTGTTGTCATAACTAGCTTAGATGTTAATCTACATGTCCTGAAAAAGTAACACCTGACAAGATTACTTTGAAGGATGAAGGATATACCTTGTCGTAGAAAGCATAAATAGTCTGATCAATGGATAATTGCTTGAGCTCTAATACTTTGCTATCCTGCCCAGCACATAAGCTTGCAACTTCAGCTTGTGGTGTGCACACAATGATCCGGCTCCCTTTCTTGTTGTTTGGGAAACATGCTGTAATCCCTTTCCATTCTTCAATGGTGGACAGGCCACTAAGCACAATCAGGTAACTCTTCTGGTTTACGTATCCTTTGAACTCTTCAGTCAGTTGTTCTCTAGTCTTCTCTGCCTCCAATAGAACGTCAATACCCTCGGCTGACCGGAATTGCTTCACTAAGCTCTGGATGAAATCAATTGGGTTGAAAGGATGCAAGACCCTTACCCATGCTCGACAAGGAAATTTCTTCTTAATGTCTGGGTTCTCGTAGGCTTCATTGATGATGGACGCCTGCCCAAGATTGCCACTTGTTCCCCATACTGCGATCACTCTAAGATCCTCGCCTTCTTGCTGGATGAGGTGGATAAGATCCACTTTTGTGTTGTCCTGCTTCGCAGCACGCCATGCTTCATCGATGCCAAATATTGCTGCAGCTGTAATATTAGGCTGCTCAAAAGAAGTGGTAAGCTTGGAGCTGGAACTTTTTATGAGTTGATAACGCAGGTTCCTCTGGCTCACATCCTCAACTCGGGCTCTAAGCTCCTTCATCTGCTTGGCGATGCGGCGTCTCACTTTTAAGGTGCTAGGGAGACACCACCACGACGAAGGCTTATGGAGATGGATGGAAAAATCTTGGAGGCAGTCCGCATCATAGGCCACATCACGAACCTGTTTTACCCAGGTCATGAGCACCTCGTGGTTGTCGCGCTCGTCATGCACGACCCTCAGGAAAGCCTGCATCATCTCAAGCTCTCCCCTGATGAACGCGTGATCACGCTGGACGCCAAGCTGCAAGGCCACCTCCTCCGCGACAGCGGATTTGGCATAGCCAAGCGCTCCGTCCAGCACTGACTTGCCCACGCTCAACGCCGTCGCCTCCATGGCTCTCCTTTTTTTCTCTGTGTGGAAATGAGTCAGTCAGTGGTAGCAACAATTAATGGCTACAACAAACTAGGAAAGCCTCCTTTTGAAAAGTGGTCGGAGAGACAGGCCGGGATACGTACACAGGCGAGAGGCAGAGTGTTCAAATGGCGAGTTGAACCATGAATGCTGCGCAGCCTGCAGAAGTGGAAGCTTACACCGTAGGCAGGGATTTTTTTTTCGAAAGCGGGACTTCACCCGTAGGCAGGGATCTGCCTCTCTGAATATTTGAATAGGAGTATTTGGTTATAAGCTGACAAAGCACGGACCACCACCACCACTACTAGGATGCTGCTCGAAAGTCATTGATGAGGAATAATTTTATACATACATTGATGAGAATAAGCGAGGGATAGAGGAAACCACCATGCCGGTTCCTGTGATGTCTTTTTTGTTACGTTCTTGTCCGTGTCTTGCTGCTGCAGAAGAGATAACAGGGCTTCTCTCGTTGGCTCTGCATTTTTTCTTCGTCAGTATTGAAGGGGCCATGGGTGTCCATGCTTTCAGTTTGTCACCCTCAGTTGTCGCCTAATTTCAATTAATTTCTCCCTCTCGTTGGTGCAACGATCATGGTCGACCTGCCCCCTGTTTAAAATAGCGGGCTATAGCTCCGCTATAGCGCCGCTGTAACTCCCGAGAAGACTCGCCGCTAAGCTATTTGCATTTTCGCTATAGCACCGCTATTTCTGACTACTTACCGCTATTTAGCGCTATAGCTCCGCTAATTACCGCTATAGCGTATTTCATTTGTTACTAATTTGGTATTTTGATCGATTAAATTTTTATGAAACATGTTGTAATGTCATATTGGTATTTGGTAATGTTATTTAGACTTGTAAAGCCTTGTAAACGTATTTGTGTTCACCAAATATCATATTTACTTTGTTTTGGCATCAATTGTTAGAGTTTTTCATAGTTTTTCTTATAAAAACACTATATGGCATAGCTTCGCTATTGCTCCGCTATTTCTTTATAGCCCCCTACAAAAGAACGCTGCTATTTGGAATAGCCCGTTATTTAAAACTTGGCGACCTGCATGGAACGGAGGTTCGGAGTTATTAACTACCACCACATGACTTTTCTTTAGATAAGAAAATACCAATGTGTGGATACTATGAGGGGACAGATGTCATCTTTATCTTTTTTTCTTTTCATGATGGGGCATTCACCCTAAGTGTATACATCATTCATTCAAGAAGAAGCCATTGTTGTCTCGATTGTAGGTACGTCCTGGAAAGCTGCCTCGTTGTTTCTCGAACCACAGATAATCATCACCATTTTGTGAAGAAAATAGTGCCACAAATAAATAATTGTGGATCTAGTACTGAAAGGAAATGGTGGTCAACGAATTTGTATTCACTGGTAGGGCGCCGGTGCCTAGGGGAAGCAGTGCCGCGCCAGTGAATGCTCCCTGGCTCACCACCGCAGCCGCAGGGCTGGCTCAGGGATCATGAGGCAGAGGCAGAACCGTTCGCCCCGTTGTCCAGGGGTCCTGTCCTGTGTGCCCCCGCCTCTTGCTGTTCCGAAGCTGAGACACTGCCACAGCGGAACAACATAGATGGCCTGGATTCGGTGGAATTTGAAGGGAGCTAGCTACAACCCTCCATGGATTCCTTGCGCAATGAGCTTGCTAGGAATCCAAACAAACCAGTTCGATTCTAAAGAGGGCTGAGCTATAGTTTTCCAACGGGCGGCCCGGCCTCGGGCCGTGCGGGCGGGCTTGTAACGTGCCGCTGCGGGCCTCGTGCCGCTGCGGGCCGTGCCGCTGCGGGCTCCGTGCGGCCGTCGGCCCAAGCCCGTCCCACGGACTGAAATTCGTGCGGGCGGCCCAAGAAAGCACGGACGGTTTCAGCGGGTTGTGCCGGCCCGAGGGCTGCTAAGGCAAAAAAATAAATAAATAGAGGAACGAGTGCGGCCGCCGGCCGACGGAGGAGCGAGCGCGCCGCATCGCGGCGAAGGTGGAAGCGGCGAGCTGCCGGCGGCGTGCGTGGAAGCGGGAAGCCGCCACCGGCGGCGCATGGAGGAGCCATCGGCGGCGCGTTGAGGAGCCGGTGGGCGCGCATGGAGGAGCTCTGCGCCATGGCTCCAAGCGTGTCCTCCTCCACTCACTCGCCAAGGCAGGAGACTCAGGAGGCGGAGGAGATCTGCATGGCACCATGCTAGCTATGTGGCCGAGCTTAGCGGACGGTGGTGGTGATGGCGAGTGCGGATGTGCGGGCGCATGTCGAATTGCGGCGGACGGGGGGAGTTGGTGCGCGCAGGACTGGTGCTTAGGTTTAGGGGGGATTGACTGAGCGCTATGTTGGGTTGGGCTATTGTGAAGGAATGTGCTGGGCTGTTTTTTTTTTTTTTTTTGCGTTCTCAGATTCATGGCCCATAGCGGCCCGCTACTATATCACCGGGCCGGGCCGTGCTTACCCGTCGTGCCTGGGGTCGGCCCAAGTCCGCCCGACCCCCTCGGGCCGTGCCAGCCCGAGCCCGTCGCCTTCGGGCCGGACCGTGCTTAGGCCGGGCCAAATTGCCGGGCCGGACCGGGCCGTCGGGTCGCGGGCCGCATGGAAAAGTATAGGCTGAGCTGAACTCAGATGCACGAAGACGATATTATTTGCTACTCATCTGTTCGCCTCGTTTCCCCCTCTCCTGCATGCTTATTTTCAATGTCAATGATTGTGTTGATGTGCTGCTTGCTATATTCCGGAAACAAAAGTCGATCGATTCTCAAACTTTGTGCTGCTTAGCTGGGTGCCGTGACCCTGTATATATGTGCCGCCACCAGGTGTGTTGTGTTCCTCCGATCCACGAGACAGGCCTGTGCAGACATAAGATTTCTTCTTTCAGGTCCCGCTCCATGAAAAAGGTGCATTGAAGCCCTACTGCATAGCCGCAACAGCATTTTAGCTAATAAACGAACACAGAGCTCTCTCTGCTCCTGCTACCTGGGTATATTGAACGGCTAAACAAAATAAGAGACGTACATCCTCTTAGAGAGAATTGCTTATTTGGCGTTGGAAAAACTTCATCTTGCTTATCTTATCTAACACTTTTTTTTTTTTTTTCGAAGTTGTTTATTTGGCCTCAAAACGAAAGTTTCTTGCTTATTTTTTGCCTTAACGGTGTAAAGTGGTATAGCTGAAAAGTCTATTTTATCCCCTGGCTAGAAAAAAAAAAAAACAGAGTTTCATTTGTTTATGATATATTTTGAGTGCACATATATATAGTTGGAGAAAATTTTGTTTTGAGGCCAAATAAATAATTTCGAAAAAAAAAGACCAGATAAGCAAGATGAAATTTTTAAGGGCCAAATAAACAATTCTCCCTTCCTCTTACCCTGACACTGGGAATGGAAAAGCGCCGCCATTGCAGATTCAAACTAACGGGCCTGGTCAGACATGCATTTGGGCCGCCCCCGACTGGACTATGTGCCGGACCACACCCGTATGCTCTGCTTCCCTCGCCAATTACCACAACATTCGAGCTCCCTCCCCTGCTTCACGTTTTGACTTTCTAGTGTACTCTGACGATGGCGCGTGATACATAGTCATGGACATGAAGCTCACCTGCTTTGTGTCAGTACCATACTGCTTGGTTTAGGAATTGTAACGCAAACGCCAATGGAATGAGAAAGCAGTGCTAACGGTAACAAAGTAACAAATAAATCACTGGCTTTGTTTAATATGATGACAGATGGCAGGGAAGTACGGGAGCTGCAACATTGCTTTACGGGAGAAAGAACAATGGTGGTTACTTTAGTAATTTGCTAGCAAAAAGGAAGAAAAAATGATCACGGAGGTAAGGATGCAACCTTGTCGTTCCAAAACGTAATACTAGTACTTGGCATTGACGACAATATAATCAACAGCTCCGCATCGTCGTTGTCAATTGGCCGGTCTTTGCCAATGTGATCTCTTCCTGCCTGCTCTCTGGGACTTGAGGTCTAATTCTTTTGACAACACCACTGTCTGAACCATAGGCTGGATAAATTTTGTCAGACATAAATATTTTGCTTAAACAGTAAGTACCACAGGGCATACTACAATACATGAGGAAAATAAAGAATTGTAAAATGCACATAAATGGGAGGGACTCGTACAAATTCATCGTAATAGATACAGGTCCGATTTTGTAATGCAATCAGTCAGCTGAATGAAGATACTAAACATATCGATGACATCTGGCAATTATTTTACACACACCAACGTAACGTAAAAAGAAAGTGGTACAGCAGATTCACACAGAGGCGGCACAACCTTAGAGGCTCAGCACCTCTTCAGAACGGGTGCGTTCCTGTTCTCGGCAAGCTGGTCCTGCACGTTCTTCACAAAGTCCTCACTGTAGTCATCGTCGTTATCCAGCATGAATTCCTTGAGCCTTGGGAGCGATGGTAGCCCAGAAAACATCCGGCCACTTACATCACTGGGATCAGCAAAAAAACACAGCAGCTCAAGCTTAGGCGTTGCTTCTTCTGCAAACTCCACCGACCTGAGACCAGATATGTACAGGTGCAGAACCATCAGGCTGGAGAATGCCTCCCGATGGAAAGTGAGTCGGAGGTCTTCTCCCTCGAATGCATTCAGAAGACCTAGGATAGCCAGATTTGGTAGCTTGCCAAGGACCCGTATTGTGGCATCCATCTCTGATAGCTTGGTCCTTTCGAGATTCAACTTCACAAGATTGTGGAGCCCCTCTATCCATCCCGGCAATTTGACCAGGTTGCCGGCCAGCTTGAAGCTCTGGAGGTTTTTTGGAGGCGAGGACACGCCATCCAAGCAGCCACATATACCTGTCTCCGCCGTTGAATGTACTGATAGAGATTCCAAGTTGTTGAGATCATCAATGGTGGAACAGAAATCCTGACAGTTTTTCTTGTTGATGCCCGTCACTCCTAACCTGCGCAACTGGGTGAGGCTTTTTATATCCTTTAGGATGTGCTTCCCTACAGCAATGTTGATAGTACTCAGTGTCTGCAGCGATCTCAGCTTTCGTAACCCCCTTGGCAATGTGACACCATATCCACTTAGCTCCTTGAGTACAATGTGCAACAACCTGCAAATTCTATTGCACAGATCACGCCTATTTGATATGCCATTTTTATCTACAGTCTGAGGTTTGCAACATGCGGCACAAAAAAGCACTGAAAACCCAGTATAAAGGAATATCTTGTTTTGCAACAGCTTGGGCAAATCTTCATAGATACCGCTCACAAATTCTTCATATGTTTTAAAAGTGCTTCTCCCAGCAAAAATATACTGTAACTTCCTGAGATTGATGATTGTATTTGGCAACTTCAATATGTTTGTATCTTTAACATCAAGAGTCTGCAGTTTCTTCAGGTTACCCAATGAATCTGGAAGGTGATAAATATTTATGCATCCTCTTAGAGAAAGGTATCTTAGGTGGACAAGCTTCCCAATTTCCTTAAGATGATGATCAACTAGATCTTCTATTTTTTCCAGGTCTAGCACTCGCAGCAAACACATTTTGGCAGACATGAAAAACGGCCTCCACTTCCCAAACACCGTTAGCGACCGTATACGAGACAGGTCCACTGTGCCCTCAAATTCTTCCTTGTCTCCCTCCCAGTTGCTGCTCACAGTGAGGTGACGCACAACCCCATTTATGTTTAATCTTCTACCTTCTTCTAGTCTTAATACAAGATTCTCCTCAGTTGACTTTGTGATGCTAATTTCACGCATGAGATCATGAACTTGGCAAGAGTCAATTCTATTTCTGTTGTACACTGAGTCTTGACATGGTAGGATCATGCTCCTACCTATTAGTTCCATAAAGTATCTCTCAGCTATTTCTTCAGCAGGCTTTTCACGAATATCCCTTGAATAACCTTCTGCAGTCCACCGTTGAATCAAGCGTCTTCGGCTAACCTTGTGGTCTTCAGGAAAGATGGACATATATAGAAAACAAGACTTAAGATGATATGGTAAACCATCATAACTTTTACCAAGGATTGTTTTAATGGCTTCAAGCTCTGGGTTGATCTCCAATTCAGCACTAATATGCTCATTTATTTTCTTCCACTCGAAAGCTATTTTTGGTTGGTTCCTTAGGAACCCACCGATGGTGACTATTGCAAGGGGAAGTCCATTGCACTTCTTCAAGATTGATTTTGCTTGTACCAGTACTTCGGGATGCTTATCCCAATCTATGGTCTCCTTCTCATTGGATACCTGAAATCCATTATAAAAAATTCTTTAAGAACCTAAATATGTTTTTATAGTTTATGTTTGTTAGGATGGGTACATCTCCTACGTGAAGCTTGGCACCATTCCATGGATTGTTTTTTTCTACCCAACTCTGTAATAAGGAACAACTAATATATTCCCTTTTCTAAAAAAAAAAAGCTTGGCACCAAATTTTTACTCTCGTCTTCCACAGTTGATTATAAAGAAATTGGAATCATCACTTTAATTAATGTTTTCTACTGCATCCATCCATTTTAGTATACATTATTAATTGAAATCATCACTTTAATGTTTTGTAATGTTCTTGTGTATTTCTATAGTCATACTAATTGAGTTTTTCTTTCTTTTATGTCTACCATATTTTTTGTTCATCCACCCAATGGATTTTGACTTGTTTGCTGAACTTAGTATATTTACTTATAATACATTTCTTTCTACTCAAATAGTGATTACATATCTAAATTTTATTTTAGAAAAACATTTCTAGAGTACAAACAAAATATATAGCTAATTAAGATTAGTGTCTAATATCTGATCCCAGTCGGATTGAAGTTGTTTCACATGTGGCATTGCTTTTGCAAGCACTGCTGTCGCCTGAGCATCCCCACCGATGCCCGGGGCACAGCGGATTGCCACTGCCACCAGTTTTTTTTTTTTTAAGTAAAGGCAGGGAGCTCGCCGCTCAATTAAAGTAAGAGAGTTTTATGCACATCAGGCACCTGTGGTGCCAAACACACACCGGTCCGACCAAAAGAGAAGCCCCTCCCACTGTTGGCGTGGGTTTAACCCAAGCATCGCTCTTCGCTTTGAAATATGTCCTCTTTGGTCAATGAAGCGACATACTATGCTTATACATATTTTCAAAAATCCTACTATTCGTCTTCTTCGACATGTTCAACTCAATGTAAATTAGAAAGATACTAGCGGAGTTTCGCGCCACGCTGGTAGATATTTGAGTATGAGTAGTGCTTTGTTGAGGTTAAAGTAATTTAAATGACTCTGCGAACATTAGCACAAAATAATGGGATGATGATAGTATGGAAATATAGAGCATGGTTTTAGAAGGATTACCAAAGTGGAATCATGTGATTCAAAGTTAGGACGGCGGAGATTTGATTTTTAAAATACATAATAAACCTTGAGAAATATTTATGGAAAAATGGTAAAAGCAATCGAGGTGGAAATATTTGTGTAGTTTCTGCAGTGTACCTAGTTTATTTACAAATAGAGCATGATTTTAGAAGAATTGTGAAATTGGAATGGAGTGATTTGGAGTTAGGATGGATGAGGTATGAATTTTCAAATTTTAAATATAAATTTATCACAGAGATATAAACTTGGAAATTACTTCTGGAAATCTGGAATACTAATAACCGGATGTAAGAGCTTGGGTATGATTTGGGGTGTTCCAAATTTATTTACAATTTTTCTGAGAATTTTCCGATACGTGGAAATAGGGCTTTCACTTCTCTACGTACGATCTTCGGGTGCGCATAGCATTTTAATGAGGGCTGCGGCGCAGGTCCCTGGTTGCAGGCGAGCTGGCCGTTTACTGCTCTGTGGACTCGGTTCATTGCATGGTGCGCCGATCTAGGGTTGCCCTTCTTTCTCTCTTTATTTCACATGGACCAAACTCATGGAGAGAATAGAGAGCGAGAGTACGTGCTGTTCGTACGTGGCTTGGTGCCCGGCGTGGTCGAGGTGGCGGATTGGGCGAGCAGCAGGGCTAGTGTGGGGACGGCGTGATTGAGCCGCTGGTGAGCAGTGGTTATGGGCAAGAGCAGCTATGGCGTGGCGGCTGCGTCGCGTGGTGACCGCGGCGAGCGGCTTGGTGGACGTGGGCAGGGGCTACGGTGAAGCTGCAGCAGCATCCGCTGAGCGCGGTCTGAACTCTGAACCCGAACAGAGAGAGGAAGAGAGCACAGCGAGCAGGTGGGAAGCAGGCTGGCGGCGAGCGGCGATTCGGTGGCTCGCGGCTCCGTCCGGTTGGATGGCGTGCGCGGCAGAGGCCGCCGCATCTCGCCGTTCCTGGCGTTCCGGCGCTTGACGGCGGCGTCGCGACGCACGGCTACGCTCGGTTTCGTTCGCGGCTACGGCAGCAGCAGCGCGGCGGTCGTGAGTGCGGCCTCGGCAGGAAAAAGGGCGAGCGTGGGGTGGCGCCGCTCGGCCTCGTCTCGGTCAAACCGGAATACTCGAGAAGGATGTTTGCGTGGACGGCTCTGATGCGCCTTAGGGTAATCGTACGGCTGGAAACGTGATACTGTAGTTTGTTGTGCATCTACAGTGATGTTGACTCACCGAAATTAAAGGATCTTTATAGATTACTACTTCTAGACACATGGCTATACCTGCATCAGCCCATGCATGGTAACCCATGTTATGGCTCGTGATGCCCCGGCCAGCTGCTAGCTATGCAGCCCTAGATCAATCAGCACAAGAGCTGATGCCAATGCAGGCATGCTTGAAGCCTTGAACTACCGTGTTGTTGTTTTTTTTTTTTTTTTTTTTTTTTTGACAAGGGAACTACCGTGTTGTTGGCGCGGACACTTTTTACATCACAATTCATGGGTGATGACGTGACACGTATGTTCATGTATAGTATTGTGACACCCGGTCCAATTTGGATGTGGCCTAGTAGAGACCCATGAGTCTTTGAGTGCAGCATGTTTAGTACCTAGTTGAGCAAGGGTGAAGCCAACTTATAAGCCTTGCCTTCCGGTATATCACCTTCGGGTTAACCCTTTTTACACGAAGGGGGATGAAAGTGTGTTGTGGTGCTAACCAATTAACCGAGACCAAACAAAACCAAACAAATTTAATAAAAAAAAGTCAGTTGAAACTTTCATGATCTATCTGGTGAAGACTTTGTTGATATTCAGTTTTGAGCTGGTATTAACTGATCTAATCGAAGTTTATTATGTTTATTATATTAAGCATTAAAATTGTACCTAGGCCATTTGCATAAATGTGTTTCTCCATGGGACTTTATTTGTTAGAAGCATTATTTTTTGTTTTTCTTTAATTTTGTTTATTACATGATTCATTTCCTTGGTGCTTTCCAACAAGATTATGTTGTGTTATCAACAAAAAAAGGGATTATGTTGTTGCATTATCTTCTGTAAAGGTATAATATGTACTACTATGGTTAACGGATTAACTGAACTGATTTAGCCGAAACTGACTTCGGTCCGTAATTATTTTTGACAACAAATTTAGTTAGTTAACTCTACTTTGACTACAAATTTTTTGGACGAAGATGATTGCCGATGTGCATTAGGACTACCACAAATCTATGAAGTGGTCGGGGTTTCCCTTTAGAAATTCTGATCATTCACAGAAGTCAGCAGGCAAATAATATTATTGTGAATTGCATAATGCAAACAAAAGGAAACAGAGGGATGGACCAATACCTTTCTGGTGAAGAGGTCAAATGCGATATTGTCCTCCAAAAAATTTGAGGATGTATTGATTTTCTTGCTTATTATCTGAGCAATGCTTCGCAATATTCTCTTCCCTTGTGGTGACTATGATCCGGCTTGTTTTTTCCATTTTAGGAAAATTCCTTATTATTGTGTCCCACTCTGCTGTAGATGACACATCATCAAGAACAATCAAACACTTATTTTCTAAAAGTTTCACTAACTTTTCTCTTAGTGCATCCTCTCCCATCATTGCTAATTTGCTTCTTGTGCCGCCCAAAAAATTTGTTGGACCCTTCTTCTCTGAAGGTTCTGCACTTAGTTGCACAATTAAGTTATGCAAGAGATCCTTCAAATTGAAAGGGCGCATAACTGTGACAAAAGCCCGCTTCTCAAACTTGACAATAAGATTTTGATTCTGGTAAACACTTTTGACTAGGGTGGTTTTCCCAATGCCACCCATTCCCCACACAGAAATCACCGAAAATTGCTGGCCAAGTTCATTTGAAATCAATTTGATCATGTCATCCGTTTCTTTCTTTCGACCAATAAGCTGAGATTCTTCTAGAGCATTTTCCATAGTCTTCATGCGAGTAAAGCTCCTTGTAACTACGTTTCTCTCATTTCCACTTTTAGATTGATTCTCTAGTATCTCATTGGTGGACGTTGTTGAGTTGAAGGTGCATGTTGTAGCTGTAGACAATGTTGGCATTGATGAATTGGTTCTATCATCACAACCCTGAACACAAGTAAACAATATCTATCACATTTTCTTTCATGCGATGTTTGCATAATATTTTCATTGTAAATAAGAATATAGATAATACAATTTATCGTAGATATGAAACCTAGTGAACTAGGAAACACAAAATTATAGAAACAAAAAAATATTGTTTGCTTGAATTAATTGGCCTGCCTTATTAGCCATGGTATAATGTTTTTTCTCTCACAACAAATTAGCATAAGCCGGCATATCAGCCCACAAAAACCAACCGCGGATGTTTGACATGTGAAAAATTGCATACAGATTCTCTTAACTAGATTCTTATAACACACCATACATGACAAAAATCAATACATTTTGTTTTGACATGTGAAAAATTGCGTACATAATACTTTTGAATGTAACAACCTTGATTTCTCTTAACTAGATCTTATACTAATTTAGAATCAAAAGGGGTAAACTAGTTAGAATATTTCTAAAGCATGAATACTACCTTCATAAAGAAAGAACATTCCTCTAAAAATGGAAAAGTAGCATAAATACTACAGCTACATATCTATAACAACTAGTTAGAATATTTCTAAAGGATGAATACACCTAACAAGATTACTTTGAAGGATGAAGGATACCTTGTCATAGAATGCATAAATAGTCTGATCAATGGATAATTGCTTGAGCTCTAATACTTGGCTACCCTGCCCAGCACATAAGCTTGCTACTTCAGCTTGTGGTGTGCACACTATGATCCTGCTCCCTTTCTTGTTGTTTGGGAAACATGTTGTAATACCTTTCCATTCTTCAATGGTGGACAGGCCATTAAGCACGATCAGGTAACTCTTCTGATTCACGTATCTTGTGAACTCTCTAGTCAATTGTTCTCTGGTCTTCTCTGCCTCCAATAGAATGTCAATACCCTCGGCTGACCGGAATTGCTTCACTAAGCTCTGGATGAAATCAATTGGGTTGAAAGGATGCAAGACCCTTACCCATGCTCGACAAGAAAATTTCTTCTTAATGTCTGGGTTCTCGTAGGCTTCATTGACGATGGACGCCTGCCCAAGGTCACCACTTGTTCCCCATATAGCAATCACTCTAAGATCCTCGCCTTCTTGGTGGATCAGGTGGACAAGATCCACTTTTGTGTTGGATTGCTTCGCAGCATGTCGTGCATCATCGATGCTAAATATTGCTGCAGCTGCAATATTAGGCTGCTCAAAAGAAGTGGTAAGCCGTGAGCTGGAACTTTTATGAGTTGATAGCGCAGGTTCCTCTGGCTCACATCCTCAACTCTGGCTCTAAGCTCCTTCATCTGCTTGGCGATGCGGCGTCTCACTTTTAAGGTGCTAGGGAGACGCCACCACGACGATGGCTTATGGAGATGGATGGAAAACTCTTGGAGGCAGTCCTCCGCATCATAGGCCACATCACGAACCTGCTTCACCCAGGTCATGAGCACCTCATGATTGTTGCGCTCATCATGCGCCACCCTCAGGAATGCCTGCATCATCTCAAGCTCTCCCCTGATGAAAGCATGGTCGCGCTGGACACCGAGCTGCAAGGCCACCTCCTCCGCAAGGGCGGATTTGGCATAGCCAAGCGCTCCATCTAGCACTGACTTGCCCACGCTCAACGCCGTCGCCTCCATGGCTCTCCTCTCCAAAATGTTGCGAGGATGTGTGGTTTGGTGCTGATTTAGAAGGCAGGTATGGGCTTAAAATAATGAGAGGCTAATCGATGGCAGGACCGGAGCAAGTTGACGTGTTGTCGGGGCAAAGTTGATTTAGTAGCGGAGTTAATTAAAATAGTCATAGCTACCACAAGAGCACTGGTTGAAGTGGCCTAATAACATTTTGGTAGAGGAAAGTTAATACACATATATCTGAATTATAAATGCTATGTCCTTTAATAAATTTGGTGAACCGGTGTGCACTCAAATATCAAGAATGATCGTCGAACGTGCAGACCATGTTGGACCTCAACCTCAGTGGTTTGGAGGAGGAGCTAAGCGCCTGAGTGCTTCGCCATTCACTCAAAGAACCCGGTCACAAAAAGGCGTACCCAGCCAGAGAGCTCCGCGACTTCTTGTGGGTGCAGGGGAAGGGTATTTTAGCGCCAAGCCTTTACCCGCACACATTTGTTAAAATGTAATCCCGTACTTTAGATCCAAGTAGTTGGTAGGTTTTGGGGCAGACTTGGTTATCATGTAGCACTCTTCGCCACTTTGTTCTTAATGAAAAACACGCTGAAGGGCGTGATCTCGAAAAAAAAAATCGTCGAACGTGCAGATCGACTTGGCTTAATAGTTTGCCCGTGAGCGCCCCAAATTTTGTTCTGTTATATATGGAGTATGTACCAAGGACGGCGGCGGCCCAGCGACCCACTGCACCCACCAGTGATGATGTGCACTCAAATATTAAGATTGATCGTCAATAAAGCGAGCAGATGGACCAACTTGGCTGATTATTTTGCCCGTGAGCGGCCAAAATTATATGTGCCGACAGCTACGGCCCAGCGACTCACCCACCACCACCAACACCAGTGGTGGAAATTTTTTTGACTACAAATTAAAATATGAGACGATGAAGACGAATCTGGCCGGGTGAGCTCACCTGATCCGTGGCTGGTTGCGGAGAAAGCTCACGCTCCTTGCGTGGCGGCGACGGCAACGACGACGGCGACCAGGGCGGCTTGGTGGGGACGAGCCGACGAGGCCACAATTTGGAGCGCCTGTGGCCTAGCTGGCGACCAACTACCGATCACTTCATGAAGCTGAACTGGGTCGTGCCGAACTGCAGGGAGGGCCCGTGTAAACAATGACAGATTCGTCTAAGAAAGCGCCGGTTAAAAAACTCATTCTTTGTTTTAATGGTGTTTTTACGGATGCGACACCATGTTAGAGAGAAGGTAAAAATGATCAGGTTCAAATTCTTTTTTTGTTGAAAGCGTGTCCGTTGACACGTATTTCATTAAGGGAAAAAAGTTTTTTTACACGACGCACGCTTTTAAGCCAAAACAATTGGCGCAGCCCACGAAGCATTACTGACAACAATCGCCCCGGCCGCAACGGGCGAGGCGACAAAGTTATCTTTTAAAGAGTACACCATCGTGCGACGAGGGAGAGAAGCGGCCACGGCGACAGACAAAGATTCCCGCAGCTTGCCGCCCTCGCCGGGGCGCATCATGGGGAAAGAGCTCGGCGCAAATGTTGTCGCTTGCCGGGCGACACACATCGTCGCCGTAAGTACCGACCCGGCCGCCCGACCCCGGGTCCGGAGTGTCGACATCTCGCCGGCCGGGCGTCCCTCGAGCTTGCCGAGCAACACGCCGGTGCCTCGCTCCGGGGTTTGCATCTCATCTGCGCCGACTTTGCGGCGAGGCGGGTGCTGCGTCTAAGGGTTTCCTCGGTGATTACGGACGAGCGGAGGCGGGCGGTGAGGACGGGCTGGCCGTCGGCGGCAAGGTGATCGCCGACAGGAAGTCTTGGTCGGCGTCATTAACCACGCCGGCGTCCTCCTGGGAGGCTCCCGGTGTCCACCGCGGTCTGTCGAGGAATAGAGGTGGTGGGCAGCGCTGATCAGGTTCAAATTCAGTGAGGTAAATCGAATTACAAATATTTTTAAAATAATATAAAAATGCATAAAAATAAATTTACACGTTTTGCTCATGGTTTGGCGTAGGACACTTGAGGCCGATCGAGTAGTTTTGCTCACGCCGGCCTGCCAGGGAGAACACGAGCGAATTATATAATTCAGAGAGAACACTTGAGGCCGATCGAGTAGTTTTCAGGGCTCAAGGACACACTGGTGAGTCAGTCCTCCACAATTGATCGATCGAAATTCTTGAGCGCACATCGTTGCTATTGCTACGCAATAAGTAAGGTTGAGAACACGAGCAAAACTATAATATTTTTCTCCAACCGGATAACCCAGTTTCATTAATGATAACGGAAATACAAGCAGCAAAACTACTATATAATTCGATCGGCCTCAAGTGTTCTTTTTCTCTCTAGCATGGGCACTTGAGGCCGGTTGTTGTTCTCTGTTTGCTCAACTGCTTATCATCTCCATCCGCTAGTCACTCACTGCCAGGCAGGGCTTCGACCATCCTTTGTGGTTGGGGGGACGGGATGTTCTAAACAATAATTTAATCCCAAGATCTCAGCTCCAAACTCGCCTTAATAGACATACATGGTGTGCCACTCGCATGTTGGGGTAGCCAGCGAGAAGTCCTTGTGTAAAAGGATGGGGAAGCAGCAGATCCAAAGGAGTACCTGGCTTCAATCTTGGTTGACCAAGTGCATGCGTACGCAGGTGTTACTCCTCCCTCTTCAAGACGGGGTCATTTGGATTCATGGAGACCTGATCCCGTACGCTTTCCATTAGCTCGTCACTGCAATAACCCTTGATCACAACTTCCTTGAGGCTTGAGAGAGATGATGTTACCACCCCACATATGGGCCGCCTAAGAGAAGAAGCCCACAGGAAGAGCACTCGGGCCCGCAGGAAGAGCTCCCGCACCCACGGGCCCCGAGTGGGCTTGTAAACGTTGCGAGGCCCAGGATCTGAGAGCCACCAGTGGTTATTGCATCCTGCAGGGGCCAAAGATCTGAGGGGCCACCAGTGGTTAACTCAGAAACGGAGAACAGCTAGAAAAATGGTTGAAAGAATGCGACAAATAAAACTTGCATGGAATTTCCTGAAGCACCTACGTACTGAACAACAATTAATCCCAGACAAGATTCTCAGCTCCAAATCAAACTCGCCTTGTGTCTATTCCATTCCTCAAAAGCAGCCAACGTCATCACAGGAGAAAAAGAAAAATGCATGCATATGGTGCAGCGCGCGGCTGGCTTGGCACAACAATGCTGATGCAGCGTGTACAAATATGTAGGTACATAACAGGTTGATTACATGCACAGGAGCATTCCAGACACACGACAGTACATACTATTTATACGTACGTACGAACAATGGCGGCAGTTTGATCATTTGGGGGTGTACAGTCATTTTGACACCGTAGTGCAGTGCAGCCATGGCGAAGCAGAGGCAAAGCAATACCATGCCAAATTAACTCTGACTGGCTGTGTTTATGTCGCCATGGCGAAGCAGAGGCAAAGCAATACCATGCCAAATTAAGACCTACTGTACTGCTGTAGAGGCCATGAGTGAACGGTGGTCGGCCGCGGTTGTAACAGAACCAACTCAAGCAAGCAACGACTAGCACATAGTACTACTACGTCGGCGTATTCAGAAAGAAACACTACAGCAGTACATACATACGTACTAGTAGCACTCACAGGCCAGGAACATTTCAGACACAACGGTACATATATACATACGCAGAGCATGCAGTTTTATCGTTTGGGATGGAGATTCATTATCGATGTCCTGGCGGTCGTGCAGGTGCAGCAGCCTTGCTCGCTCCGTCATCCAGCTCCAGTCGTACTCCTGCAGACAGAAATACACGGATTCAAATGAAAACAACCCACGCAAAGGTTTCTACCCCATCAAAAAAACAGGGAGCCAGGGGAGCAGTGAAGCTAAAGGAGTTACCTATGTTAGCATAAACCACGTTGATCATCATGTACATGTGTAGCGTGTGTCATGGTGTAGTGCATGTGTGTGCATGCACTCTATTTTTGGTTGCTCAGGTTAGTAGAGGTCGTGGCCAAGTTGTCCGGTCAATTGGCGTTGGAGGCGGCATGCAACACAAGATCGAGTCTCGTGGGCGAATGGATGGCTCCAAATGGGTGAAGAGCACGTCGCCAGGAGGATGAGCGTTGGTGCGCCGAGGAGGTCAAGTTGTGCATGGCTGTTGCGCCTTTGCTGGGGCTTCTTATAGCCATGTGTGTGCATTGTGTGAGTTGAGCCGAGAGAAAGAGAGAGTGTTCGGTGTAGTGTCGCCGCTGCGGCGTTCGTCACCCCGGCAGGCATGGGTCTCCCGGCGAGTCTCCTCTCGTGTTCCTTGTGAGCCGAGTTGTGTATTACATCAATAATAGCCAAGGTACAGGCGTGTGTCGCCGCGGCGTTCGTCGCCGAGTTTTCTTTGTCTATTGTGTATGTTATTGTGATCGTTCGTCGATCCTCGGTTCCAACAATTGGTATCAGAGCTTGGTTATCATGGGCTTCGGTCTCATTGTCGGAGGCGTGCTGGTGGTGGCCAGCGGCGTGATGGCATGGTGGCGGTGCGGCGAGGTCACCCGGCCGTGTGTCGGCTTGTGTGCGTGGTCGCCAGTGCTGGTGCTCCAGCAGTGGATCGTATGTCGGTCTTGCCGGGTGCGTGGAACGGAGCCGCGTCAGGCGTGTGTCGCCGGCGTGCATGGAGCTCGGCGTGTGTCGCTGAGGAGAAGATTGTGGCTGCGGCGTGTGGCGCTGCTCCCATGGCTAACGGCGTGTGTCGCCGGAATTGAAGATGACGGCGTGTGTCGCCGGTCCGGAGAAGATGGCGTATGTCGCCGGAGGAGATGAGAATGGTCGTTGGGTGTGTGCGGAGGCGATGCATGCTGCGTGGTTCGCGTCAGGTCGGGAGGCCGTAGTGGCGGCCGCCGGCGGCGGCGACGACGACTGGAGCTGCAACAACTCTAGTAACAGCAAGTCAAGATTAGGGGGAGGCGTTTGTTTGGCGACGCCGTTGATGTAGCGATGCTCCTGTGTGGCAGGATGCATGGTGACGTGGTTTAGGGGGAGATTGTTAGCATAAACCACGTTGATCATCATGTACATGTGTAGCGTGTGTCATGGTGTAGTGCATGTGTGTGCATGCACTCTATTTTTGGTTGCTCAGGTTAGTAGAGGTCGTGGCCAAGTTGTCCGGTCAATTGGCGTTGGAGGCGGCATGCAACACAAGATCGAGTCTCGTGGGCGAATGGATGGCTCCAAATGGGTGAAGAGCACGTCGCCAAGAGGATGAGCGTTGGTGCGCCGAGGAGGTCAAGTTGTGCATGGCTGTTGCGCCTTGCTGGGGCTTCTTATAGCCATGTGTGTGCATTGTGTGAGTTGAGCCGAGAGAAAGAGAGAGTGTTCGGTGTAGTGTCGCCGCTGCGGCGTTCGTCACCCCGGCAGGCGTGGGTCTCCCGGCGAGTCTCCTCTCGTGTTCCTTGTGAGCCGAGTTGTGTACTACATCAATAATAGCCAAGATACTGGCGCAGTGTCGCCGCGGGCGTTCGTCGCCGAAGTTTTTCTTTGTCTATTGTGTATGTTATTGTGATCGTTCGTCGATCCTCGGTTCCAACAACCCACGCATGCAGCTCACTCCCTCTTCAAAACGGGATTATTTGGATTCCCGAGATCCGATCCTGCACGCTTCCCATTAGTTCCTCACCGCAACGACCACCCTTGATCACAACTTCCTTGAGGCTCGGGAGAGATGACAGCCCCGAGATGGAACTTTTGTCGCTCTCGCGCACAGTCAAGCACCAGCAGCTCAAGCTTAGGCGCTGCCCCTGCTTCTCCAAATTCCATCGATCCAAGGTTAAATGTGTAGTACAGGTGCAGCACCATCAGGCTCGGGAAGTCCTCCCGATGGAAAGTCAAACAGAGCTCTTCTACTTTGAACGAACACCACCGCAGGCGCAAGATGGCCAAGTTTGTTAGCTTTCCAAGGACTTGCATGGTGGCATCAACCTCCGTTAGCATGGTCCTCCCGTAGCACCAACTTCACAATGCTCGAGGCCCCGATTCATTCCGGCAATTTGACCGGGGTAACATCCAGCTTGAGGCTCAGTAGATTTTTGGAGGTGAGGACACACCATCCAAGCAACCATGTAAATCTGAATAATCAGGCGATTCCACTCGACAACGATTCGGATGCCCAAGCTCTGCAAGAGTGGAACAGAGCTCTTTATAGTTCTTCCGATTAATGCCCCGTCACAGCTAACTTGCACAATTGGGTGAGCTTTCTTATGTCCCGTAACATAGATTTTCCATCACTGCGATGTTCACTAAACCCAAGTGTGCGTAGGGCTTTCAGCTTCCTAACACCTCTTGGCATTAAAACACCATATGGATTTAGTCTTCTGGATGCTACAGTAGGAAACACAACGTGGCACCAGAAAGTGCACACGTCATGACAATTTGGATCACCATTCATCCACTCTGCCTCCTTCAGAAGCTTAGGCATACAACATGCCCCACAAAGCGTTGCAAGATTCATTGGTAGTCTTTCACCCGAGTTAACACAACAAGGACTCAAATCCCCGGCGAAAAGATATTGCAGCTTCGTAAGCTTGATAAAGAATTTTGGCAGCTTGCATATGCGTGTGCCTTTCATGTCTAGTGTCTGCAGTTGCCTAAGGTTACGCCATGAATTTGGCAGGTGAAAGATTTGACGACATTCCCTTAGAGAAATATATTTCAGGTGAACAAGCTTCCCAATATACTCAAGGTGATGGTCAAGTAGACCCTCCGTGCCTTCCAAGTCTAGCACACGTA
Organism: Hyparrhenia diplandra; assembly: GCA_015847255.1. Classification (NCBI taxonomy): domain Eukaryota; kingdom Viridiplantae; phylum Streptophyta; class Magnoliopsida; order Poales; family Poaceae; genus Hyparrhenia; species Hyparrhenia diplandra. Next base: position 139,840 of record JADLZK010010303.1, read on the forward strand.
GCAACCTCATCTTGTCAGAAATGAAAAATGGCCTCCAATTGCAAAATACTGTTAAAGACCGCATGTGAGTAAAATCTACTGCACTCTCAAACTCACCCTTGTCACCTTCCCAATTGCTACTTATTGCAACATGATGAATCTTGGTCGTGTATTATTTGAGCTACCGCTACCTTCCCCTAGTCTGAAAACAAGATTTTCATCCATTGACCTTGAGATGCTTATTTCACGCATCGGATCGTGGAGTTGACAAGAATCAATTCCTTTCCTACTAGGAATTTGTTTCCCAACCGGTAGGATCACGCTTCTATCAATGAGTTCCATGAAGTAGCTATCAGCTATTTTTTTCAAATGCCTTGCCACGCACCTCATTTGAATAACCCTCTGCAATCCATCGTCGCACCAAGCGACTCCGACTGATATTGTAGTCTTCGGGAAAGATGGACATATATAAGAAACAAGACTTGAGGTGATAAGGTAAGCCTTCATAGCTTTTAATGAGGACATTTGGTATCCTCTGAAGCTCTGTATTCATGTCCAGCTCAGCACTAATGTGCTCATTGAACTTTCGCCACTCTATGAGAGTTTTTGGTTGCTTCGCCAAGAAACCACCAATTGTGGCTATCGCAAGAGGAAGTCCATTGCACTTCTTCAAAATCAATTTTGTTTCATCTGCCAACTCACCATATTGTTCATCCGAATATTCATTTGTCCCAAATACCTAAATTTGTTTAAATTTAAGATGTCAGCACTTCAATATAACTCATAAGATTGCCTTTCTAATTTATTTATTAAATTGGTTATGATGGAATATATATTTTCTTCCTTGACTATAAAAACAATATTCTAGAAAAGAACTTTTTTCATATCGTTAGAATATAGCCATGGTCCATTGACTTCGCTGCTACTCCATCTGTCCTACACATACTCCTTCCATATCACTATTAGAAGAAGTTTAGGATAGTGACATGGTTTTCAAAGCACAACTTTGACTTCTCTTTTCTATAAAAATATTTATTGAAAAGTTATATATGTATATTTTTGTGAAAGTAATTTCCAAGACAAATCTATTGATATTGTTTTCACATTTTCAAACTCAATGACTTAAAAGTTATTCATTATTTATGTTTCCAATATTTGACCTAAACTTTTTACCTAATTATAATATTTTCTAGTAGGTGAAATAAATCTAACGGGACCTAATCATATGTACCTATCATTAATAACTATTGTCAACCCAACCATTACATTCAAAATTAATTAGACATGGTAAGCACAAGATGCCCTTGATAATTAAAGAATTACATGTCTGTCATTTCATTCTTTTATTCATAGGATAACCTTAAAAAAATTAGGAGGGAAGAAAAATAATTTTCTTTTACTTTGGGTGGTTTTCTTCATAACCAAATTCTCCTAGGGAGAACGTATATAGAAATCACCATAGTTATAATGTTATATTCCCCAATTTAATCTGAGTTTTTTCCTACAATGTAGTTCTACACGAAATAAAATGTGCATGATTATATGCTATGTATGCCATACCTTTTCTGTGAAGAGTTTTTGTGCATCTTCAGTTTGAAAAAGATTGAGCTTGTGAATGTTTCTCTCTTTCTTCGAACAGTGCTTACAAATGTTCTCGTCCCTTGTGGTTACTATAATCCTGCTCGTTGTGACACTTGTAGGGAAGTACTCTACCACAGCATCCCATTCTGTGGTGGATGACATATCATCAAGAACAATCAAGTAGCTTTTTCCTTGTAAAAGACCAGCCAATTTGTCACCTTCCCCATTCTTATCACCCATTTGTGTAGCTAAGCTATTGAGGAGCTCACCAGGATTGAAAGGACGCTTGATTGTGACACAAGCACGCTTCTCAAACATTGCATTGAGCTCTTGGCTTTGGTACACGTGTTTGACTAAAGTTGTTTTTCCAAGACCGCCCATTCCATATATAGAGATCACTTCAAACTCTAGGCTAGCGCAATTTGAAATCATATTTATAATTTGTTTCTTGTCCTTCTCTCTACCAATGAGCTGAGATTCCTTAAAAACAGTTAGTACTGTCTCCATACGAGTCAATCCCTTTTCATTTGTAGAGGTTTTACTACTATTAATAGTGTTCATAGTGTTTGAGCTAGAACCTTCATCCATTGAATCTGTTCCGCCTTGTGAACCCTAGACGCATGCAATCAAGGTTAGGCACTGCCTTGTATTCGATGGTAAGTGTGTGCCATAAATCTAACATACTTAGTAATATAAGATGATATGTCTATTATGGTAGGCACGACGCAGCATATATGTGAGTTTTTTCATCTTGTGAACCCTAGACACAAGCTATTAGGTAATAAGGTGTTGCTTTGTATTCTTTTTTTTTCTTTTTGCAAAACGGTGTTGATTATTCGATGGTAAGTGTGTGATATATCAACAATATTTAGTAATACAAGATGATAAAGCTTTTTAAAGTTTTTCCATCACATGTTTGAAATGGATTTAAATTTTTAAATGATAAATAGAACTAGAAAATTGGGAAATAGTAGATTAAGCTAGACATTTAGGGCTTCGGATATTACCTTCTTGTAGAAAGCATAAAGTGTCTGATCAGAAGACAATTGTTTGTGATCTGGTAGTATTGGCCCAACACATAAGCTGGCAACTTCAACTTGTTGTGCACACACTATGAGTCGGCTTCCTTTGTTGTTGCTGGGAAACAATGCCTTAATCTGGTCCCACTCTTCAACATTAGATAGGTCAGTAAGCACTATGAGGTACCTCTTCTGGTTCAAATATTTCTTGAATGCACCAACTAAATCACCTTCTGCCATCACCCCCATCCTTCGCAAATCTTGGGCTCCAGGAGTTGAGTCCTGTTGTTCTGTCGTCGTTGTTTCTTCAAGGTAATCAACATAGAATTGTCTGATGACGTTTTTCAAAAATGCAGTTGGATTAAAGGGTTGGATGATCTGAATCAAGGCATGGCATTCAAACTTCTTCCTTCTTTTAGGTCGTCGTAGGCTAGTTTGATGATGGAACAATCCTGCAGAACATAGCTTGGTCCCCATATTGCAATCACTTGAAGATTTTCATTTATCTTGTTGATTAGCCTAATGAGATCCACTTTTTGCTTTGTCCTTCTCCTTCCTTGCTTCCTCTATGCCTGACATTGTCTCACCGGTCATCATGCTGGAATGACCAGTGATAGTAGCAGGCTTGGTGTCGGATCCCTTGATGAGGTGGTAGCGCACATTCCTCTGGCTAACATCCTCAACCTTGGCTCGAAGCTCCTTCATCTGCTTGGCCACACGGCGCCGGTCAAGCAGCGTGTGGAAGACACGCCACCAAGATGCCTTCCCCAAACGAACAGCGAAGTCCTCCAGGGAGTCCTCGGTATCGTAGGCGACATCACGGACCTGCTTCACCCATGTCTTGACGACCTTGTGCTGATCGCGCTCATCATGCGCGGCCATCGGGAAAGCCAGCATCATCTCGAGCTCATCCCACGATGAAAGCGTGGTCGCGCTGACGCCGAGCTGCAAGGCTACCTCCTCTGCTAATGCAGATTTGGCGTAGCCAAGTGCTCCATTCAGCACGGACTTGCCCACGAGTGCTGTTGCCTCCATTAATCTCTTGTCTATGGCCTTGTGTTTCGTCTGTGTGGATGACGGTCGATCAGCAAGTGGTTTGCAGTGGCGACAAGAGCACCGCCAAAGAGACAAAAGTATTAATGGCGATATGAATGCCGCGCAGTCTGTTGCACCCGCCTGCCAGTCAAGACATGTGCCATGTCTCGAACTCTTGATCGTGGCTGTAGAGTGTAGACGAAGAGGGAAAACCGGAAAACTGATGAAAAGCTCTACAACAAAAAAAAAAAAAAAAAGGGAGAACACACTACACAATACAACGATGCTTGTCTGTACCTCAATCCGTGTAAGAAAAAGGCTTGATAAATTTCCTTCTGAAAGATCGTTCCCCGGATTGGGTCGTCTTCTCTTGCACCCGTGAGGGATCTGATGGAGGATTCAAGCTCCTCTGTAGGGATGGCCAATGGCGCTCTTTTGGGGATCGATTTGGCAAAAGAAATAAAAACTCGATTCGACGATTGGTAGCTCGATTTGGCTGAGCGTGGGAAAAGATCTGATTTGGGTGGTGGAGAAGAGCGGAGGGGGGGAGTGAGGAGCGGTGGTGGATGACAGCATCAGGAAGTGACGGGTGTGGGGAATTGAATTGAATTATTGATTCTTATCCTACTCATGTAGGTCCCGCTCTCCATTACCTCTGAATAAAAGACATGTACAGGAAGTTCCTGACATGCAAAAAAAAAAAAAGGCCTTATAAAGCCACCAGTGACACTAATCCCAAAATCAGGAAAAAAAAAATGTTAGACATCTGTGGTTTGATTTGGAACTGCAGTTGGTCTTCAAAAAGAGGGTGTGCTACTTTTCTAAAAAAATCTAATTTCTCAGTATGAATTCCATTTTGTGGGACTACAGGAAACAATGATAAAAAATTATGATGATAAGATATTAAAAAGATTTGATCCTAGACAAGACTATTTGTGGCTTAACACCCCATCCAGCGGGAGATCTGGTGGGATTTTGGTGGGTGTGAAAATAGACCTTTATGATGTGGGTGCCTTTGAGGAGGGAGAGTTTATGCTCCAACTGAATTTATGGGATAAAATCAACAAATTCAAATGGAATCTGATTATTGTATATGGAGCCCCACATGATGAAGGGAAAATGAATTTTTTAGTTGAGTTGGCTTCCTTCTGCTCAAGAAACACAGAGCCTTTTATAATAGGTGGTGATTTTAACATAATCAGATACTCTTATGAAATAAATAAATCCAGACTCTTGAAAAGGGTCTCTGGAATCTTTAACTCTCTGATTGACTTTTATGAATTAAGGGAAGTAGGAATGTCTGGAGGTCTATTCACTTGGTCTAATAACCAAGATGACCCTACATTGAAAAAAACTGGACAGGATTCTCATTTCTAGCTCTTGGGAGGATTTGTTCCCAAATGTAATAGATTTTTAAAAAACTCCCAATGGGAAGTTCTCTGATCATAATCCATTGATTCTTGATTTTCGCATTAGGAAACCCATCAAAAGAAGTATTGAGTTCAGATTTGAAAATAGTTGGTTATGGTTATCCAACCCCGACTTTGTGACAAATGTCAAAAAATCTGGAGCCCTTTTACAATGGTTGGAAATGCTTTCCAACCCCTCTAGACGCCTCCCAATGCCTCTTTAAAATAATTGTTTTGTTGATTTAATTCGTTAAAGGGCATTATGGTCTTTTCACATCTCAAACACACCCAAACCCCACCCTCTCGACGCAGCCCAGCCCAAACCCCGATCTATCACCGCGACACCACTCGTTCTCTTCCTCGCGCCTCGCCCAGCCGCCGGGCGCCGCCGTCTCCTCGCCCTTGCCGCCCGGCGCCGCCGCCCCGGTCGTCCGACGCCGCCGCACCCGCCGCCAACCAACGCGTGGTGGCCGCAAGAAGGACCCCCACCCACCACGCGACGCACCTCATCGCCCCCCGTCGCCGCCGCGCCGCCGCCACTTGAACCACCTCCACCCACGCCTCAGCATCGCTGGGCGGAGGGGGACGCAGCCGCCTCGTGGGCATCCGTCATCCTCCCGTAAGATATTTTCTCTGCCACCCTATCGAAGTTGTAGCGTTTGGGGATTTGTCTGCAGCGCTGGGTGTTGAATTAGCATGCGTTTCTAGTCCCGATTCAACACCTCACACCGTCTGATTGTATGTACTATGTTGTCGAATTAGGTAATCGTTGCACTGTTAAATTGTATTTACAATGCTGTGGAATTAGGCAACCGATGCACTGTGGATTGCTTGTTGAGTACTACTGTTAACATGTTCAGGGTATTGATGCGGACTTGGCTTCCAAATAGTGGAATTAGCCTGCTGTACTGTACTGCATCTCAGCAAATTTACCTTGCATTTTGAAACTGTTTCAAGCAATCATAGAATGCATGATAATATAATTTAGGATCTGTCTAATATTTTTCTGAATTCTGGAGGAATTTGTTGATTTGGAGCTGAAGCTTTACTCCAGCGATGCATGTCACTGCATTGCTGGTTGGTGTAGAGATTTGAAAATAAACAGATAAAAAGGGGTTAATTGGGAAGCCTATTGAGCCTGAAACCTCTCAGTACTGATGATCACTGTTTTCGAACCTAGGTTCTTCTTTCCAGTGTTGGGCGGTCTTCTTTTTGGTTATGACATTGGCGCAACCTCTGGAGTGACAATCTCTGTGCAAGTTAGTCCATGATTTGGTTGCTTTTTGCTATTTTTTGTAGTCGGCATAGAGTCTCACTGCCACTGGGTGTGCTCCCCTTCAGTCTCCTGATCTCAGTGGCACCGATTGGGGGATGAAGCAGGTGAAGGATATAGCTCAGGATTGAAATTTGTGTTTTTAAGAAAATGATTAGCTATCATGTTGGGATCTAGCATGGTGATATACTGATAACAGCAATTCTAAGTGTATTGTCCTGCTGTTTTTATTGAATGAAGAGCTAGGAACTTATCTCTGAATTGCTTGGATTCAAACAGTGGTAGACTGAAATGATTATGTTAATAGTATGACATTGCTGTGTGCACGGTAGCGGTTGATATACCTGGCCATTGACTTTTCCTTTTGGCTGTTTAGTGCAAATGAACTTCCATTCATAATTGGCCTGATTGGAGTACATAAAAATGCCTTTTTTTTGAAGCAATACCTGGCCATTGTGTAGAGTTGGACTGGTAACACTGGCTGTCAGTAGTAAATAGTACTTTGTTAATTTTGTGAGGCAATAAAATAGCTCCCTTAAACATATGTATTCTGAAATACCGATGCTATTAATTTCTAGCTCTTATTTTGAACCTAGAGTTTGATATTAAGCCAATTCAAATGTAAGTGCAGAATGAAAGCTGAGAATGCTAAGGAAGTTTCTTTTTGTGGACTGCAGGTATCATGATTTTCACATTCATTGCATCAACAGGAGGCTTAAGACTCGCAGTGAGGCTTTCGTGGATTCAAAGCTCAGTGTAATTTTTATCTTTTCTCTTATTTGGACAAGAAAGAGTGGTTCCTCTCCAGATGAACACAGATAATCTTGTTGGGAGTTCCAGCTCAGATTATCATTTGCTGTCCTGCTCTCTGTACTGAACTAGCACTGCATATGCACGCAAGTTGAGATTACCGTGGGTGTTGAGCGTTGACAGACAGATACTGATTTCCTTGTTCATGGGAATGTTACAAGCCTAGTGCTTCTGATCCAATTCAAGTTGTGTGAATAAAGTGCATCTCGTACTTGTAACCTGGTGTGTGTGCCGTTTGTTCTTTCGATGCACCTCTTGGATTCTCTCGTTTGTTTGCAGTTTGACTGGTGCTAAATACATTAGCAGCAGAGCATCATAAGGCAAGCAAAACAAAGGCCACAAGGCCTGCCAACTGGAGCAAACGCGCCAGCAACCCGGGCGCGCCTCGAACGCACCAGCAACCCGGGCGCGGCCGTAACGCGCAAGCAACCTGGGCGCGGGTCTAACGCACCAGCATCCCTGTCGCGGCGGCAACCCGGGCACGGGTTATACTTCCTCCTAGAAGTGGACTGGGCTAATCCAAAGCATAAATGGATTTAGCCCATCCGGATTGGAATGGATGGGTTCGAACTCTGGATCGGATGTCCAATTTCACGGTACCCAAACTATTCGGATTGGACTGGATCACACGGCCCGCATATCCAAAATCCATTGGACATCCCCTCACCTTTCCTCCCTGGCGGCGGCCTCTTCAACGCGCTCCCGGACAGGCAGCGACGGGGAATCAAGTGCGGCTTGGACTCGGAGGGCAGCGGCAAGGACGGGAAAAGTGACTAGGAGTCACCTCCACGCAGCAGGCGCTCCGTGGACACACGGAGGCCGGGCGCCCCCGTACCAGCATGCAGACCGCGGAGAGAGGGAGAGGGTGGGCGCGGATGGACGTACGCCGCCACGGCGCAAGCGTCTGGAACACACACCCCATGAAAAACTTTACCCACACACCCATGGCGGAAGCGTCTGGAAGGGCTGCTAGTGCTGGATGGATGGAACACCACGCCCGGCCAGCTTCGGCTCCGGCTCCCACGTGCGCGGGTGGACGCCCAATCCGGCGAAGGCGATGCATGCTGATGCTGGGTCTGCTGCCGCAGCAGGCAGCAGGGTGATCTCTGTATGATTAGACCTAACCAAAACGTGCAGTGATGAGGCATGGTGGATTGGATTGGATTAGCTAGCTGTTGGATTGGATTGGATTGGATTGGTTGTTTAAAAAATACTATTGGTTTGGACTGGACATGTGCCTCCCGCAAATTGCACATTGTTTGGATCAGTTTATTTGGACGTGGATGTAAATCCAGTTCCACGAGGAGTTATACTGCGTCTGGTTTTTGTTTTGGTCCGTGAATGTGGACTTTTGAGACTTTGACATGGAAACTTTTCAAATATGCAATCAATTGCGTTTTGCTTGGCCCGTGAATGTAAGCCTGCAGTCCATTATTTACCTGTCTTTTTTTGATGCTGAATATGTTGCATACAGCTGGTTGAATTTTCCATTTTTCTATTTAAATCTAGTTGCTGAAGTCAATGCTCATTTGTCAAAGACAAAGAGCAACGTGTCTTAAATGAGGACATAAACACATTACTGAATCAAGTTTAGGCCCCTGTCGACGCAATGTACAGTCACTGACTTTATGTAATAAAAAGTGCATAATTCATATATACAAAGCTTGCATCTGCAGACGGTCCACGAACTCCGTGGCCACTTGATTACTCCTTTGCATCAGCATGGAATCCAGATGGCCGAACATTCGCCACTGGAAACCAAGACAAGACATGCAGGGTCTGGAAACCAAGACCAGACACTCGTGACTAAAGCCGATAATACTTTGCGGCCACCAAACAGACAAATCAGAGTATGCCGCAAGTACAAAAAATAACTGGTTCAAATATGCAAACTTTTTCTCACGGAAATGCACAAACAAAAAAGAATATCCGACTTAATCTCCAAATCGAACAGGTAGGTCCTCTATCTCCGGATAAGTTTCACAACACTAGTACTCAAGACTTCACGCGATGAGAATAACTCGCCGTAGCCACTATCAGATATCATGGTCCAGTACCGTGACTTCCCAGCAGCCTTCACCTTGGCTGCATTCAGGACGAACATGTAATTCCAAATTAGTAGGTAATATGAATTTGACACTAATCACATATATGTGCAAATCAGTACTTAACGGCTTGAGCGGGGAGTGTGTGACGGCGTGAGCGGGGAGTGCGGCGGTGGTGCCTCCCGCACCGACTGCGGCGGCGATCCCCGACACCCTAACCCTAACGCGCGGAGAACGAAAGTGAATGAGGGAGGACGGACAGGAGGCCGCACGTGGATGGCTTCAACAGAGGCAGGGCTTCAGTTGGCTGGGCCACGTAGGGCTGTGGCCCAGCAAACTAGTTGGACTCCCGTTTAGGTATCTTGCTTCAAGACTAATTTTTTTGGCAACATTTCAATACTAATTTGAAAAAAATTCAAACTAACATATTGTGTGCATCTGCGTAATTTTCAGAGCATTATAATTATTTATCGCTTTACTCAAAAATAAATGTTAAAATACCCTATTCTATCTTGAAAAATTTAAACACTTGCGTGGACACACCATTTTGGTATATAGTCATGAGAAAAAGGTTTCAAAGGATACGGATGAAGTGGTGATACAAATCATCACAAAGGTATACATGTCTCACTACGACCAATATGAGTATGCGAGAGATGTCGCCACATGTGAGACTTGTATATCACCACTATCGCGAAAACATCCTAGACTTTAATAGGGTGTTCAAGGAGCTAAAATGAGATGTTGTGTGCATCTATGCAATTTTCAGAGCAAGATTACCTATTATTGTAATTTTTGTTGATTTACTATAGAATAAATGCTAAAATACTCTAACCTAACTAGAAAAATCTAAAAACTTGCATAGACATATCATTTTGGTGTATAGTCATGAGAAAAAAGTTTCAATTGATTCGGACAATGTGGTGGTGCACATCCTCACAAAGGCATACATGTCTCACTACGACCAATGGAACTATGTGTGAGATGTCGCCACATATGAGACTTGTATATCACCACTATCGCGAAATCATCCGAGACTTTAATAGGGTGTTCAAGGAGCGAAAATAAGATGTTATGTGCATCCGTGCAATTTTCGAGCAAGATTACCTATTATTGTAATTTTTTGTTGATTTACTATAGAATAAATGCTAAAATACCCTAATATAACTAGAAAAATCTAAAAAAAAACTTGCATACACACACCATTTTGGTGTATAGTCATGACAAAAAAGTTTGATTGATTCGACAAAGTGGTGGTGCACATCCTCATAAAGGCATACACGCCTCACTACGACCAATGGAACTATGTGTGAGATGTCGCCACATGTGAGATATGTATATCACTACTATCTCCGAATCATCTGAGACTTTAATAGGGTGTTCAAGGAGCTAAAATGAGATGTTGTGTGCATCTCGTGCAATTTTCAAAGCACGTTTACCTATTATTTTATTTATTTGTCCAATTACTCAAGAATAAATGTTAAAATCCCCTAATCTCACTAGAAAAACCTAAAAACTTGCATAGACACACCATGTTGGTGCATAATCATGAGATAAAAGTTTCAATTGATTCGGACAAAGTGGTGGTCCACATTTCTCACAAAGACATACACGCCTCAATACGACTAATGTGACTATGTGTGAGACGCCGCCACATGTGAGATATGCATGTTGCCACCATCTCCAAATCATCCGAATCTTTAATACGGTCTTTATGGGGCCAAAAATGATGTAAAAATAATATGGAGAAAGATAATATGATGAAATAACAAAAAATATTGTAAGCAAAAAAAAAAAAACCCTATGGGTTTCGAAACGTGATTTGGAGACCAAGCTCTAATCGCCAAACCATTATGCCACTCAAGTCTCTTTTGGTATGTGTCCATAGACGGATTCTTTTAACCCGGAAGTGAGGATTGGGAGCGGCCCATCCCGACATACACACACGCCGGGCAGTAACATTAAGGTATGTCGCACCACCCTTCTAGGCGCGTCACGAACGCTCCACCCGGCCAAAGCGCGCTTTCAATTCAGGATCGATGTTCATGAACTCAAAGGAAAACTTGATCAATGAGTTGTGACAATTGTACATAGCCATAATCGGATCAATGATCCTATATTCATAGTCATCGTACATCGATCTCACACTTTGGAGACATTGACGCCCGCCCAGACGTTGATGCCGCACCTTGATCTTCGGGCGCGTTGGGACCGGTGACGTGCCCTCGTCGTTGTCGCCCGCACCAAGATGGTCGACGCGTCTTGGCCGCACCATGGTGGTCGGGCGCGTTGAAATCGTGATACACCAACCGGGCCGGCCGCACCATGGTGGTCGGGCGCGTTGAAATCGATACACCAACCAGGCCCATCGCAGAAAGCTACCGCCATATTTGTTTAGAGCCAGCGTTCAATTTGGTCTAGCGGCAATAACCTCGTAAACATATCAGCAAGAACAAGGCATCACAACTGACAACAATCTTCAATCATCATTAACTCCCATTGCAAAGAAGTTCTAGTTGCCCGGACTTCTATAAACAAGACAGTCTTAGCATAAGTAATCCACTATTCGTAAAAGGGCATTCCAGATTTCCATTACAAGAAAAAAGAATACAATCTGAATCAAAATAAGGGTTTTGCAAGGCTATGATGCTATAGTTAGCCCAAAGATCGACTACTGAGCATGTGTTGGTCCTGGTCCGATAGTTCATGTCCATCTCTCATTTCTTCGCCTTTAGAGAAACGGAGGCACTGTACTTCTCACCAGCGAAAGTGATCTCAAGGGCTCCATCTTGGTTGTCTTGGTCGGATGTTTGTTCCCATGAGGACACTCTTTCTCCTTCTCTAAATTCTCCTTTTCCATCTTCACTGGCTTCTTGCATTCACACAAATAAACAGATTATCAGCACTCCATTTTCGAACAAAAAACAATAAGAGCTTAATGAAGTATGAATCCTGTAATCTATTGGCAAGGGCGGTGCAACAGGACATTTCAGCAGGAGCAAGCTTGCATAAAAGGGATGTTAATTACTTATCACTCGGTTGTCTTTATACCCATAGCTTTTCTTGTTAATCGAAAACCATGCATATAGCCTAGTGTATAAGACAAGGTTGTGGTTTTTATGTTCTTGGTTCAGAATTCAGAGTACAAGTGTCCAGATTATTGTCCAAGTTCAGTCATTAATCTTTGCTATATTTCAGCAAGTAGTTTAAAAGGATTATAGGCTCATCATAGGAGGTAATTCTTGCAATCCTGAATCAACTATATATGGTGCAGTCCTGAATCAACTAATTTAAGCCCTTCTCCTTAACCAAGGTTTTTGCTTTGCAGCAGGCTTTGCATGCTCTCCTACTAAATTTTTGCTTCATAGCTCATATTCTATTTGTACGTATAGGACACCACCATCGTGACTAATCTATCTTTTTTGTTGATGCAGGAGAGAATGTCGGGTGTTGAGTATTAGATGAGATGCTACAATTTTATTTTGCTAAATTTGAGAAATGATGAATCCATGATACATCGATCACCTCTTCTAAACTTGGTTGATCTTTGAAACCTAATACTCAAACTGTTTGTTGGTTCCGAGTTACGTCTAGTGCCTATCGGTAATAACAAAGTGTGCACACAAGCTAGTGATGATAAAATGAAAGCTTTCTTTCTCGTTACTTTTCTTTTATGTACATATAAAAGCAGTTTATGTGGAAACAACGCTACACAAAGTTTCAGTGTATAGTGTGTCTTTCTCTTTGTTTAGTCCACTCGATGACAAATCAATTAATTAATTAACTGAATGAAGCTACTTTGCGGCTACGAAACATACAGGATGGCGACTGCAGAGCAAGCTTGCATAATGATTGAGAGGCGTCTAATGCTATCATGTTCACAAAGATTTCTGGGGAACATAACCAATTCATAAAAGGCAATACGGGAGAAAACTAATGGAGCGTTACCTCACCGGCAGCCCATGGTTCAGTGGATTCAGCTCTCTCGATCGGGTGATGTGCATGTGTGGTTGCTCTCGTGCTCAAAGACAGCTTTGCCTTAAGACGGCTCGAGACGGCGGTGGAAGAGCAGCACGAGCCACGGCTCGGCAAAAGACGGGCACCGTGGAGGTCGCGTTCGCGCCTCCCCCGGCCGCCGCCGCTGAACCGGGCGGCGGCGTCCGACGCTTCCTCCTTCACATCGCCCACCGTCCACGACCACGCCCGCGACGCCGACGGCGTTCCCCACCGCTCCCCGCGCCACCCTCCACCGACTCTCCGCCTCCGCCCGGAACGCCATCGGGCGTCGCGTTCCCCGCGCCCGGCGTGGCGACGCCGCTCGACGACCAACCTTCACCGGAAGGGATCGAATGGTCGGATGGCGGCCCGACGCGGCAAGCCTCGCAATGTCTCCTCCCCCCACCGGCGACGATGATGGCGCGGATCGAATCGGCGGAAGGCGCCGGCGCGGCAAGCCCCGCAAGTTCATCTCCGATCGGCGGCGGCGTTGATGGTGGGCGGCGGAGAGAACGCGCCGGTCCTAGAGACGAGAATGAACCCTAGAACGAGATGAGGATGAACTCGAATGCACCTTAAAAAAAAATTCATCTAACTATAGTACTTTAATCATTTAATCATATCATAAAATTTTTTGTTTCAACTGTAAATGTACAATTTTACCCTCGGTCAAAAAATAGAACTACGGAAAAGCAATTAACACAGGATCCAAATACCACAAATTTTTAGAGGCGTTGGGAGGCGTTTTGTCTCATATGGCCCACATGTCATGGACACAGGAAACGCCTCCAGACGTCTCTCCATTGACGCCTCCCAACGCCTTTTCTCATTTTGGGCCCACATGTCATACACACAGGAAACGCCTCCAGACGCCTCTCCAACCATTGTAAAAAAGTTCTACAAACCTTGTAATGCTAAATCTGCTCTAGATAAGATTCAACAAAAACTGAAACTTTTCAAACAATACTTCAAGGGTTGGAGGTTTAACCTTTAGGGGGAACTTAAAAAGCAAAGAGCCAACATTAGTGATGAATTGGCTATTCTAGAGTGTGAGGAGGAATCTGATGGCCTCAATGCTGATCCAAATATCAGGAAAATGAATCTGTTGAAGGAGTATCATCAATCCTTGGAGTTAGAAGAGTCTTATTGGCATTCTAGATCTCATGAACAATGGTTGCTAAAAGGTGATTGTAATACAAGCTATTTTCATAAGATAGCAAATGGAAGGCATAGGAAAAACATGGTGATTTCACTTGAAAATGAGGGTAATATAATTGAAGGGAATGATAATCTTCTCAAACCCAACAGTTTTAGCATCGTCTTGCGTTCCTAGTGCTTTTAGAGCTTTTTCCCCTAATTAAAATATATCACCTTCCAAAGTTGTTTGCATTGTGTGTGTGCCATGTAGAGTAAAGTTCAGGGTATTTGAAATGGCCGTGGTCAATCTGCAGCTGTCTTAGTTTTGTTTAGTACTATCTACTATGTGATGGTCTGTGTTACTGTGCTCTGTCATTGTCTTCAGCAGCAGATAACTTCAGTTACTTCACTTCAGGTGTTATGTACTGCGAGTAGTGTTGAAATAAAGTTTCTGTTCTACCAGCCAGAGAGAACTTCCTTTTTCTGTCAGCGAATAAGAATACAGAATAGCAATATAGACGGTAGCTGTACTTCCAAAATCATTTTCTGGACACTTTTGACTGAGAAAGAAAGGATCCATCATGTTCATTTATCTATCTTTATCTCCGTGGCATGCATCATTTTCATTTGCAATTATTGTACTGTCATGCTTGTAGCTTAGTGTGTGATTGGTTGCTTGCATTAGAACTTATGCAGCAGGACCCAAACCAACATAAACGTATGCAATGTCTTGGTACTTGGTTGTCCTGCACGGCTGCACTGCCAATTCCTGTTTGGTTTCTTACTCCCTCCGGGAAAAGATGCAAATCCAGGAGGAACAGTGCCATGTCCGGTAAAGAATGCAAAGCCTAGGCCAGCAGTTGACAGGCGTGGTCTCGTGAAACCCGTTGGTGCTGGGATAAAAAAAATCTACTCCTGTCATGAATGAACAGCCGGCCATCCTCGTCCACTCATCTGGAATCCAGCGCACAGTATAGCAATAAAAAAAATGGAACCTTATCTCCTCTCCTGATGGGCGAGAGCTCGGGCCTGCTTTCTCATGGTGCTGTCAACGCCACCGGCGCCCCACGGAGACCCCACGATGCCATGCGCGACGAGCTTGCGGCCGACGCCGCGGCCACCGGAGGGGACGCACACAGTGGAGTAGCAAGCACATCTCCGAGTCCCATACTCCCATCACCTCGCTGCGCCTCCGTCGTGCCCATCTCCCGGCGAGCTCAGCCATGGCCGCGCAAGCGATGGCCCCCCGGCGAGCTCTGTATTCATCTCCAGATCAGCACTAATATGGGCATTAAATTTTCTCCACTCCATGGGAGTTTTTGGTTGCTTCGCCAAGAAACCACCCATTGTAACTATTGCAAGAGGAAGTCCTTTGCATTTCTTCAAAATCAGTTTTGTTTCATCTGCCAACTCAGTGTATTGTTCATCTGAATATTTAGCCGTCCCAAACAACTAATAAATTTGATTAGATTTAAAATTTCAGCACATACCAAGATAACCATAATGTGTCATCATTTGCTGTGACATATAATTCCTACGATGCCTTCGTGTAGTCCATAACGTGTCATATAAATTTGATTACATACATCATTTGCTCTAGCCCATAATGTGTCATATAATTCCTACGATGCCTTCGTGTAGTCCCATGAAAAAATCACTTAGTAGTTTCTGTGACATGCGTATCATATAGGCACCACCTAAGAAATTATTGTTTTTTTTTAGATTACACAGTACAACGTAGACGCTCAACACGCACGCACACTCACCCCCTATAAACACACATACGCAAACCCTACCCCTATGAGCACCTTTCGAAGGACCGAGCCGTTGTTCTCAATACACAATGTCTAATTGTGGCTACAAAATAAACTCCCCCAATCATCTTTGTCCTCTCTTCACCAGTCACCTTCCTCCTAAAAAACTTATTTTATCTTGGTATATGTGATACCAATTCCAACGGATTTCATGTCGTTTATATTAATTTCGAGTTTTGTGCAAGACCTAGTTACTTATAGTTGCTGTGTCAGATGATGACGAGAATTAATGAAGCCCTAAATTCGGGATTAAACAAGAAAAGATTAATCAATCAAACTTCTCAGATCGACGACATGATTCCCTAGCACAGTTTTAGATTGATCAAAAACAAGTTTATGCTTGAGAACAAGAAATGGAAAAAAGTCTACTTAACTCCTTCAACTATTGGTGGTTGTCTACTTCAAAACCTCACCTATAAAACAAGGTATTTTACCCCTCAAACTATTGAAAACCATCTAAATAACCACCTAAGGCAGTTTTGAAAATGGTTTTGCTGATGTGGCATATCCAAAAGGCTATATAAGACTAGCTGCACTCGTCTACGGTAAACATTCCCGGATACGCACATAGCGGAAAAAAGGCCCGCGGCGGCATCCGCTACGGCCTCCGGTGTGGTCCAGAGCTGCGCTAGTCTAGCAAATTTGTCGTGGTAGCGGAGTCCCGGATGCGCCCGGTGGGGCCCGCGCTCATCCTCGCCCGTGATAGAGAGGGAGAGATGGACGCCATGGCCGAGGAAGGAGGGAGCACGCTCGTCGCCATGGCCAAGAGCAAGCAGCCTGTGTCTCTTCCCCACGCGTCCATCGCGCCCGCCGCCCATCGACCGCCGGAGAGAAGGCGCCGCCCACGCCCGATCCGCCGGGCGGATGGAGACAGAGAGAGACCACCGCGCCGCTGCCCCGCTCTCAACCGGATCCGCCGCCGAGGTACGCCGACACGCCCGGCCGGTGGATGACGCGGCCGCGGCTGAGATCCTGGGACGGTTGGAGGCGCAACCGCGGACCGGGCGGCGGGCCTACGCTGGCGTCCCTCGCGGCGCGCTCTTTGTGGGTGGCTTGCCTCCCGCCGAGCTCCTCCCCGCGCCGCCCCGCACGGGGTGCCCGCGGCTTTGGGCACGGGCCTCCCTACGCGTCGCGCCCCAGCCGCTGGCTGTGGGTGGCTTGCCTCCCGCCGCGTCGGCCGGGGCTCCCCCGCCGAGCTCCTCCCCGCGCCGCCCCGTATGGGGCGCCCGCGGCTGGGGCGCCCGCGGCCTGGGCGCGCTCCACAAGCTCTCCGTCTGTTGCGGGCCTCCTCCCGCGCGCGTCGTCGTTGTGGTCGGGAGCGCGCCCGAGTCCTCTCCAAGCGGCGGCCTGCCATCCAGACCGCCTAATGTTCTCCTCGCCTCCTTGCCGGTCGCCGTCCACCACCGCCCTTTGTGGCGTGCTACATCTCCTCGTGCCCTCGTCGAGCTGGTTTGGTCTGTTCTCATGCCATCTAATTGATTTTGATGCTTTACTTATTTGCTTGTTTCATTGGGATGGAGGACGTGGTGGACCAAATCAATGCTGCCCCAGCAAAAAGGTTCTGTGAGTTTAATCCAGACAATTATGCCTCTGTTTGTTTTGGCTAATTTATGTTACTGTTTTCAATGTGTGTGCAGGTCTGCAAAGCAATGAGCTCCAGCCTAATTTATGTTACTGTTTTGAGTGTGTGTGCAGATTGATCCACGTCTCCTACCTTTGGAAAGAGATGAGCTCAGGTATATAAATATATAAAAAAAACTCGGTCGGGTGGGGAAAGACCGCCCCACCGGCATTGTTCTTAAGAAGAAACCTCGGTTTCCCCGACCGAGAAAATCCCCGAACCCCAGCCCCGTCCTGACACTAGGAGCCTTTTAGCCCATGGGAACTACGATCATCGATCCTTCGGAGAGGACTGGGCGGTTTTCACCGTGACCACGGGCGGTATACCAACCAGAACCCACGGCTCGATCCACTTTGGACTGGGCGGCTCTTTCAACTAGTGCTTTGGCACACGGGACCGACGAGGGAATTTTTGTAACCACAGCATGAAATTCGCTCCCACAGGGAGTCGAACTCAGGACCTGTGAAGTGCCGCCGGAAAGTCTTAACTGCTAGGCCAAGCATCCTTTGGCAGGTATATAAATATATGTTTAGCCTTTCTACAAGTATGCTGACTTATAGCTTAACCAATGTTAGATATCTACTGCACTTAGTGTTAGAGTGCGCGGAAGCATAATCACCATAGAAGAAAATACGCGAACGAGAACGACACAAAGGCACGATGTTTTTTAACGAGGTTCAGCGATGTGCCTAATCCTCGGGGCAATGACTACGGGCGCTCCTCCCCATAAACAGCAGCTACACCGGCATCAGGGCGATCCCGCGGCCTCGCCGCCACCCAAACTAGCCGCCAAGTCGTCTCACCGGTTACAAATGGGGGTGGCCTCATATTTATGGCCCCTAGGACCACGGAGTTCGACTACAACTCTATCCTAGCCCCTAATACAACTCAAGTCCAACGTAACCTAAACTTGTACACTTATTCGACACATATCTAACAAACTCCACCTTGGCGAATATGCACGCCATCTTGAAGCCGTCCATGCGCGAACCTCCATGTACTGGACTTGAGCCATCTCCTTCGCCGCTCACTTAGAACAACCCGATGAGGCCGATCCCACGGCCGCATCACCATCGAGGATAGAACACCACTACATTTGCATTGCCATCCATGACTCCACCTTCAACAACGCTTCCTTTCGACTTGTCTTTGGTGTGCACTTGACTTCTCACCAACCATGACTGTCTTGCCTTCATGCATGATTCTCAAGGTCTTCTTATCAGGAACCGCCTGATACAACCAGCCTTCTTCATGCAATAAACCAAGCTTAAATCAGATTCCTCGTTAGCCCCAGGCACATGCTTCACACCCTTAAGCAACATCTCTTTTCCATCACACAACTTGAACTTGATGTTGCCCACTCCTACAAACAAGATAGCCCGAACCATCTCCCAAGTAAGCAAAACCATTATCCTTCTCGGTGTATGATGAGAAAAGCTCCTTCTTTGATGTTGCATGGAACGAGCTAGCTGAATCCAACAACCACGCATCACAAGACTGTTCACTTGACACCGTGGAGAAGGTCACCATCGCTATCCGAAGTCATTTTTCGTATTGGCAATCACAAAAATTTATGGATCCTCCATCCTTGGATCCTCCATCCTTCTTCGCCGGACAGTCCTTCTTGGATGTCCCGGATCGTTGCACTTATAGCACCGTGGACCCTTCTTCTTCTTGCCTTTCTTATCCTCCACACTACGATCACCACGCCTAATTACAAGAGCATCACCCGGAAGACTCATTTGTTGCATTATTCTTCCTCCTTTGATCATGAGCAAGCAACGCAGCAACAACGTCTTCCACCTTGATGTCCTCCTTCCCGTATGTCAGTGTAGTAACTAAGTGCTCATAAGACCTTGGCAACGAACAAAGAAGAATAACAGCCTTGTCTTCATCATCAACCTTCACATCGACCTTCACAAGATCAGCAATTAATTGATTGAAGACATGGATGTGCTCTGCAAGAAGATCGACTCCTCTTGCATCTTCAAGCCAAACAACTTCTCGCTTAAGATACAACTTCCGAGTCACCGTCTTGGACATGAACCGACCGGCCAACTTGTCCCAAATTTTCTTTGGCGAAGTTTCTTCCATGACATGGTACATGATCGATCGGAGAGACATAACACGATAGTTGCACAACCCTGTGCCTCCATCTCCTCCCACTTGTTATCATCTACCTTCTCCGGCTTAACCCCGCTGAGCACCTTCGAGATACTCTGTTGAGCCAACAGATCCTTCACTCTTGTCTGCCACATCCCGAAGTTCCCGGTGCCATCAAACCTCGTCACCTCAAATTTGGATGCCATCGACGCCATCTGCCTGTTGCCACAGATCGCCGAAAAACACGTACCTTATGTACGCCTGCGTGCTCGCGCCACACGCACCAAGCACGTACGCCACCCACGCACTTGTTCCTCGCTGCACACACGTCACCGCAGCACACGCCTCCCGCACGTGCTGTGGCAGTCCGCCGTATGTCGCCGCTGCCGTACACCGCCTGTGCACAGCCACACCGCTTGCAAGCCTTCTGTTGACTGTCCTGCCGCTCGCACACGACGAAAGCCAACCTGCTTGAGCGCCGTCTGCAGATCACCACAACTCCAAAAGCTCCCGTTCACGAGCTGCCAATTGTTTTTGATCTGCAATATACCGTGAACTCTCCTTGTATTTATGGAGACCAAGAAATCCAAGCCGGACTCCTCCTGCCGTCCGCAGAAACGCGGCAACGAGTCCAAGCCGGCCTCGTCCTGCAATTCGTTTCCTTTTCTGCTTCACGATCTCCTTGTAGGCCTGCCCCAGCTATTTTTGACTCTGACCAGAAACGGATACGAGGTGCCATATATCCCTATCTTCTTGCAAGATACGTAGGACTCCTCTGTTGAAAAATAATCGGCAACAAAGTTTGCCCTTCCGTATCTTTCTCCAACAAGAAACCAACACATACACCCCTTGCCTCCTTTAATTTATTTGGTCACCGCAACAAACACCAATAGCCATGCACACGTGCCTAGGACGGACACCTGTGCGACTCCCTCTCCGGAACCATGCAAGATTTCCAATTATACGTGAGGCTTGTACAATTTCCATCAATTGCAACAACTCTTTCCTTTCCAGAGATCACGCACGCAGACCTTCCCAAGTTGCACCGCCCACAGTATCGTAGCACCAGACGCTTCCATCAAATACCAAACTGAGTTCACCGTGGTTTTCACCACCATCATCGCTACTCCAGCAACGATCACCCCAATCAAGATCAACCACCCGTCGATCTGACCGCGAGTCGAAGCCGCCGTCTTCATCCACGACGTCTTCCAGCCGCACCGTCGAACCTGGCCATCACGCTCTGCCTCGACCCTTATCGAACAGCAGACCACCGGCCGCCATCAACCCGATCTCCACGTCTGGAACGATCCCCGCCGATTGCAGCCCATTGGGACGGTTCGAGCAACCCGCTCGGTTTCCAACTCCACCGATCGAGTCATCGATCGCCGCCATCTCCACCTTGCGCCCAGCTTGTCCTTCTCCGGACACACCCATGCGAGCCTTGCGCCGTGTGGAACATATCCATCGCACCTTCCACGATCTTCTTCTATTAATCTGGCTCTAGATACCACTTGTTAGAGTGCGCGGAAGCATAATCACCATAGAAGAAAATACGCGAATGAGAACGACACAAAGGCACGATGTTTTTTTAACGAGGTTCAGCGATGTGCCTAATCCTCCGGGGCAATGACTACGGGCGCTCCTCCCCATAAACAGCAGCTACACCGGCATCCGGGCGATCCCGCGGCCTCGCCGCCACCCAAACTAGCCGCCAAGTCGTCTCACCGGTTACAACGGGGGTGGCCTCATATTTATGGCCCCCAGGACCGCGAGTTCGACTACAACTCTATCCTAGCCCTAATACAACTCAAGTCCAACGTAATCCAAAACTTGTACACTTATTCGACACATATCTAACACTTAGTTGGGGATTCTTATACTATACGGACTACTAAGAAGCTTGTCAGTTAAATGTTAATTACATGTTTAAGTCATCGGTGGTTGTGCTTATCGCTAGATCTTGAATGGATCGTCAATGAATCAGGTTTACGCCATAGTGGGCCATGGCCTTGCCTTAGTAATATGTATGTGTGTGTGCGCGCGGGCGTGTGTGTTCAGGCTTCAATCAGTAAGCCCGATTATTGTTTAATCAATCAATGTTAAGTACCTATTGCACTTAGTTGGGACTCTTATACTATACACACTGCTAAGAAGCAATGGTTTAGTCCAATATTGGTGGAATATTTCAATCTACTCAAACTTGGAACTGCACGGGCGCTTTCGCGCGCGTCCTGCTACTAGTAATCTTAAAAACTGGAGGTCAGCTACTCAGCTTCAAGACCGAGTGAGATGGCAATCTCTATGTCTACATCTATCTTTTTATTTTTTTTAAACTATCTCTACATCTATCTATCTTCTACGACTAAAAAGATCAGGATGTTATCGTCAGGTTAGCCTTAATCGCTTCACCCCGTACATTTGACCCGGTGCGCCATGGAAACTTCCCAAAAAAAAAAAAAAAAAAAAATGCCACCCGGCCGAGTTGAGTTCCCCTCTCGGCCGAAAAAAAAAAAAAAAGACTCCGCCCCATCCCCGAGCGCCTCCACCGCCGCCATCCGCGCTCCCCTCCGTCCTCCCCCGCCGCCGCCGCCCCGGCCCTAGCGACGCCTCCAACGACGGCGACCACGATCCCCGCCACCACCTCGAACCCCACCACACCTGCGCCAACGCCGAGTCCCATCGGGCCGGGCGGCAGCGGAAGCCGGCAGGCCGCGCACGCGTCCCTCCCCGATCCGGCTCGTGTATTCGTCGGGCCCTTCACCGGCGACTCCCCTGGCACGGAGCCCTGCCCCTTCCCCCGCCTAGGTTTTTGATCTCGCGTTCATCTACTGGCCAAGGGGCCGCCGACATACCTCGACACCAACAGGCGGCCAGGGGCGGCGGTTGCGTGCCTCCAGTTAGCTCGCTGTGTTCTTGCCCCAACTTTAGGTATCTTATCTCTGGATCCCCTTCAGTTTCCGATCTCCCCTTTCGTTTCCGATATCCAGAAAATTGATCCCCTTCGGTTGCAGAGAAAATGATACCTGATTTTTTTCCTGCATCGTCTGCAATGCACATCTTGTTTATTAGAGGATATTCTCCCAGATTTCGATGATTGAATAGAAGCCATGGGCGAGTCTGGACCATACGTCGAAGATTAAAACAGTGAGACCTTTTCGATCTTATTTTTGTTTGCAGAGTACTAGAGACAATCCAACTTACTGACCGTTGTAGCTGCTGGTCTTGCTAATGTTGGACCAGGGACATGAATCCAACTTACCGACAGTTGTAATGCAGCAGTGGTGGTGCAGCAGCAAGAGGATTGGTACCGAAAGGTCTGGAGTACATCGTTGTGAAGGTCCTACCGCTGGAGCAGGTGCGCGGAAGGCATGGCAAGTGTCTCCTGACTGTTGATTAGCAGACGAGGCTGGCGGATTACGCAGGTTCGGCTCTAGATCGGCCTCCTCTCCAAAGAAGAGGCCAGCTTGCGCAGGTTTGGCTCTCGAGAACTCACTGCTTGCTCTTACATCTTCGATTGGTTTGTATGTATTAGACTTTTTTAAAGGTGCTTTAGTAATCAGTTTGCTTGTACGAAGGCATACTCGCCTTTAAAGTTCAAATTTCCGTTAAATAGCATGTGATTGAAGTGGGTACAGAAGTATTTTACTAATGTAACTTTGTTGTACAGAAGTGGATATGCTTCCTGTTGCCTTCGTTTTGCTGGACTCTTTTCTCTCCCTCTTTCTGAAATTACATGGTCCATTCTGACAAAACAATAGGAGACAAGTTTCTTTTAATTCTAATGTAGTAAACAATTTAAGTGTCAGTGTCAGACGAGTTTATTTCAGATCATGGGCTTAATTCAGTGCACCGAAGCTTGGTGATGTTTTGTTGCAAGGTTTAACTCTATCTTTTCTCTATTCTTCAAAACTTTTTTCTCTAAAAGGAAAGGAAGGGTAGTATTAATTAATAAGCATAGACCGCATGTCATCTGAGGGTGTAGTGGACCTACTTATAGGCGCAGCTGAGGCCCTGGTAACTGCGTGCAGACACGTCCACCGCTGTGATCGCCCCTTGCTGCCAGTGTTATTGATTTGCACCAACCAATCATTGTGTAAAGCCAACTGAAATTTCTTGGTTTTCTTGCTATATCGCTTCTGTTCCTGGGCTCTCTCTTTCATTTGTAGAAAGCATTTAGTACTAAAAGAAGAATGATAGGTGCATTCTGAGCAATCCATACTTTTGCTGTAACATAATATAAAGTACTGATGAATCCGATTTCCATCCACCCCAACCAACTAAGTTATATGGAACTAAACTATAGCTTCTACCATCATAAAAGCATAGATATATGCTAGAGCCTAAAGATTTCTTTAATATATTGAAATAAGACAAATAATAATTTGGCTCATGATAAGTACTTTGTCAGGTAGAAGAATGGTCAGATAAACTAGGATGTCTTTCTCAGATTTTCATAGCAACTTCTATAATCAGTTAACCAAATCTGTTTCAGTAATAATGGAACTATTTGTGACTAGACGCAATTAGGTCAACTGGAAAATGTTGAGCTACTGTTATAACTGAAATCTGGGAGAACTTGGAACAATGCAACCACACTCTATTTTGTTGAAGAGCTCAAAAGTATCGGAGTCCATTGAAACTATGTACTTGACCTGTTAAGGCAATTCAATTAATATATCAGAGGTGTCCTATTGTCCTCAGTGGTAACAACCTATCACCCCTACCCTCTTGAAGGATTGTCGACTGCATTGTTTTTCTGAGTTCCTTTTTGGTTGTGCAAATGTTGTCTTCTTCCTGAAGTAAAATAGTTATACAGATATGCTTGGTGTATCCATATGCCTGTCTTATACGCCCTGACCCTGTGATTTGTGGGTAAATAATTTGGCTGGTTGGGCTCATTTGTAGACTCATGTTGTGTGTTTTATGCAGAGCCGGAAGGACATGGAGGGTCGCTATAGTCGTCAAGAAACATGTAACATCACTTTCTCAGAGGCCTAATGAAATTTTTACGGTTTGCCAATGTCGATCGTTCAATCAATTTTCTATCCACTGACAAAAGTATGTTCAGTTGTGCTGTGAATTGCTTCTCTCTGTTTCCTAGATGCAGATTAGGGCTTGTCAATTTTTTTTTTTTTTTGGGGCATGTACATTTCTTTGTCAGCGAGCTTTTTGCCTTCGCAATGTTTACAAACTGACAGACATCTAATGCCTGAGCACACCAGGAAACAATTCGGCAACTATTCTTTTGCCTTTACTTTCTGAACTTCCATGTACCATGACTCAAACTGCCAATTGACATTGTTAAAATTAAACTGAGCACAAATATTTCAGTATACTTTTGTCATTCAGCATTTATGATTTTTTAACCAAAGCTGAATTATGGCCATAATTGTATATCTCAGTTTTTTTCTCATTCTGCAATCCGGAGAGGAATAGGCAATGTAAGATGGCCAATTCATGACTGTGAACAGGCAGATCTAGAGTTCGCAAAGGGAAACGGATAGCGCTCGATGGCAAGCAATGTCTCAAGAGAAAAGGGACGAAACGAAACAAATAGAAAACGTCGAGAAGCATATAAAATAAGAAAGGAGAGAAAGGAGCAAAATGTGCACTGGGCCGCTCTCGACATTCCCGCGTCTGCCAAATGTGCATTGGGCCGCTCACTTCTCTTTCCCTTCACTGCTTCTAACTAGCTATTTCGGTTGCACCCCTTATCGAGATTATGCCTTGATTTAGTCTCTAACTATTTAGATTGGCTTAATTCACCTTTACAAGAATTTGTCTTTTATTCGGTGCTTCTCACACAAAACATATACCACGGTGAGATCAACAGAAACAAGTAGTATGTACAATCTCTATTCGTCAAATTAGCTAGTTTAATTCCTACCAGCCACGCGGCTGCACGCTCCCCGGCACCTCCCTCTCCGCCGTCGCCGTCTCCTGTCCACGGCGCACCTCCTCCGAGCGGCCGGAAACCGTCGCTGTCGAACCAGTTGCTGCTGCTTCCTCGGCTTGGCGCCATGCCTGCCCGATGGAACCCTTGCCTACAGCTGTAATAGCTGCTGCTGCTCCGTTGCGTCTCGCTTCCTGCCCCATGTCCGTAGCTGCTCTGCGCGCCCCCCGCCGGTCGCGGCGACGGCGGTGGCGGCGCTCCCTCTTCCCCGGCCCATCCAGCCGGTGCCGGCGTCTTGTGCTCCTCCCTCGGCGTCGTGGGCGCGCTCGGCTTCCAGAGCGTGTCCGGCCTCTCAACGTGCCGCCTGCACGTCCCCAACGAACGAACAATACACGTACGTGGTCATCTCATATTATGTTCTCTTTTTGTTGGGAATTTTTTTTTTCTTTCTTTAGCTGTATTCTATTATCTAAAAAGAAGAAAAAGAAATGGATTAGTTTACTTGGGGCGTGGCGGCCTTGAGCCCGGGTACGTGTGCCAGAGCGGCCGCTTCGAGATGTCAGCTGCCGTGACAGTCTGCAGAATGATCCATGAATTAGTTCCAAAGATGATGGTGGTGATGATCGGTGAGCTCTAAAATAGATTGGAATGATAAGCAGCTTCATAGCGACAAGCATGCATGAGTCCACCTTGTCAGGTATTCTGACGTTGCCTAGTAGTCCTGGAACTGGATTCACCGCCTCAGGGTTGGAGAACGTGGCTGATCTGAAACAGAATCAAAACGTAAGGCGCACAGTTCTCCTGTATGGTCAAGAAAACAAAATCAAAATGTAAACCCTTTGCCCACCGACGATCGAACCCCAGGTTTGAAAGGGTGTCCTGAAGCCTTAAGTTCCGAGAGAAGACATACACTGCCTGATCATTCGTGATGTCCTGCAGATTCTTTATGGGCGAGCAGAAGAAACCGTTGATCGAGCCATCGTCATTGTCACCAGGCGACAACCACCCTCCGATTCCACTGTGGGGGAAAAATCAAAATAATAATTCAAAAGCGTTGATACTTTTAGATCATTCAGTTCAGGGACTTTTACCTCGTAGCTGAATCGATCGGAACCTTTTGGGGTGGACAGTATGGTGTTTGCACAAAAACTTCATCATGTCCCAGAGAGTTTGAGTCCCTGCGCAGAAAGATCTTCTCTTGCCGAGCAGTATTCCGTCTCATCTCATGCACCTAATTTACAACAAATTAAATTAAAGCAAGGAGCAAATCACCTTTGGTTATGGTTTATGCAACAGCAAGAAAAATCTGTATGAAACGAGCACTGATCACAAGCAATTGTTCTACCGAGAGCTCTCTATCTGCCTCTTCGGTGGCTGAAAGCAGCAGCTCCTCAGAGATAACCTGAAAAACAATTTCTTTCATTGAAAATTAGCAACGACCCGCTTTGATTAAAGAGTTAACGAAATATGGCACCTCAAAGGCGTAACTTTTTTTAACAGATTATCAGTTGATTAAGTTCATCTATCCACTGCATAATAATGGACGAATAGCTCACATTCCAGAAGAAACGTTTCCCATTCATGTCAGTCTGCAAATTTGGACACAACGGCTGTATTTTTAGACTCTTCACGGGCCATTAATTTTCTGTAACATTTTGGGAGAGCACGCCCGCTGGAAAAAAAAAAAGGCGAAATCATTAACTTTTATAAAATCCCAACAGGTAACGTGCATGGCAGAAGAATGCTGAACGTGCCTTCGTGGTGGCAATACTGCCATGAGCTGATCAAACGGTCGTAGTGGTTTGTCCATAGTGAAGGATATCTCAAACTGAGAAAGGCCTTTGAGATCAGATACGAAAGGAGCACAATAAAATGGGTAGTACCTGCATCAAGTTGCACCATAAGACATAGAATTGGAAACATTTTGAGAATGAGACACAGAGAATCCATAACGACAAAACAAAGGTTCAGTATATGTAAACATTTTGTTTTTACCAGCTCCATGATGGCACATCGGCAAAATAGCATTGAAGCACCCAACAAAGTCCTTCCAAATACTTCTGAGCCTAAATTCAAAGGGGGAGAAAGGGAGGGGGAAAAAAAGGAGGGGAGATTATATAACGATATAAAATGCCACCTTGGCACGCCTCAAGGGAAGGGATTCCATTAGGATAAATAGACAAGGAGAAACATAACCATGTCGTTCTTCAGCTTTCCAATTTCATTAGAAGTTTCAACACCAAAATATTTCCTGTAGAACCGGGATTTCCATCCTGGCAATCCCAGTCTTATCTGCAATAGATATGTCAAAATTGCTGCAGGACTGAAGGAGCAGTATTTATCATTTGTCTCGAAAAAGGAAATATTTATCAAAATGAGCATCACTAACTGTGTCATATGGATGGTCTTCATTAAAAAAGAGGTCCTCTAATTTAGGCCTCAGCTTTACTCTTTCACTTTCTGAAGCTTCATGCAAAATGTCGTGACATATCTTCTTCAAGGAATCCTGGCCAAAACGAACATATCGACAATGATAACACATTCCATTTTGCTATACACTATTGACAAGAATGCTAACATACCTGTTCCAGTCGATATCTTTTGAGAAAAATTTTCTCTTCAAACACCGACAGTTCATGAAAAAATATTTCCAATCTTGAGACATCGAGATATGCAGCATGTTTATCATTGATCTGTTGCCAGTAACAATGACAAAACTATGTCACAGTATAACTCAATGGATAATCATTCACAAAAATAATGTGGAATTCTTCAGGTACTTTGTCTGTGCTGACAATATAGCCCCCCATCTTGTTGAAGGTTGTTTTGTACACTTCGATGAGAAGGTCAACTGCACACTGTCACACGGAATAGATGAGCTATATTTTTTTCAAGGTGATGAACAAAGTGAAAGGATGCAGTTAACAAGTTCCATCAAGCTGTTAGAATCTAAAGGCATAAGCATGTACATGCCTCATGTGTCTTGAGTGACGGAATATTTGGAACGAAATCATTTCCCAACAGGAAAGAGATAAAGATGAAGTCATCTATTAGCCTCTCAATATCAGGCTGGCATACTGGGTCCAGTATCTTCAAATCAATTTCCAAGTATTCTCTCAGAACCCATATGTTCAGAAACTGAAATACCAAAATGAGAACAAACTGCCATTATCAGTGGCGGTGGTGGTGGTGTGTGTGTGTGTGGAGGTTGGGGTTGGCACCTGATATGGTTTCTTCAGATTGGATTCTGTCAAAATAGAATTATTTTCTGCCTGATATGGAAGTCGGTCATCCTGTTGAAGTTAACAGAAGAGTATTGTCAATCTCAACCCCACCATTATAAACATGTTGCTGAACTAATTACTTTGACAGATTTTACATACTACCTAGTAGCCTACAGTAGTAAATAGTATGCCAGCTTATTTTTGCCAAAAAAAGGGTATGTCAGCTTAAATCTGCCTTCTATATATGCTACCACAGTATTAATCACGTGACTCTTTTCGTTTAAGCAGGAAGTTAGAATTTGGTGAGGGATTAACAGACCTCACGCAGAATAGAGAAGTGAACTTCGTGAGACGCCAAAGCCAGCACTATCAGGTCCGCATCCTGTAAAAATTCTTCGCAGTTAACGACTCCAGTACTAATTATTAGACAGGTGCCAGAACTGGGTCGGTGCTGCAGAACAATCGAAACGATGAGATCGTCAAGACTAAAGGATTGATCGATACATATTTCCTACATGCCCAAACAAGCAGTGCCGAGTGTTGGGGTCATAGCCTTCCACGCTGCGCTGTGCACGGATGAAAGACATGATCTTGTGCTCTCCTTCTCCCGGAACATTCGCGTCGGAGAGTATTACCTTCAGAACATCCGTATATGAAGCCAGCAACGAGCAAGCCACATTGCGCGCAAGAGCAAGAGGATTTTGTTTTACAATACACAATACCATGATGTGTTTCCACCCGGGGTCACTGTTCACCCTGGCACGGACGTAGTACTCGAGCGCTTGTGACAGCTTCTCCATGAACTCGGTCCCTGGTGTTATGATATTGGGATCTGAGACCTCGGACGACGATATCTCCCGCCGTGGCACCTCCTTCCCTTGAGCTCTGGATTCCTCCCGCAAGCGATCCTCTTCCATCTTGTACGAACAGAGCGAAGCATTTCCTCAAATCAATTGCTGTTGCAGCAGCAGACATGTGCTGTGGATGTAGTAGGAATGAAATGAAATGCAAGGGTGTGGGTGCATTCACCTCTGCTGTAGCTTGCCTGCTTGCAGTCTGGAAACGTCCTCTCCGTATCTGGTTCATCTTGGCACAAGAAGCAACGCCGTCTGCAAACAGTAATGGAGTGCATCGAGAAACAGAGAGAGAGATTGCAAATAATTAGAGACAACAAACAACATCCATGGCACTTGAAAGTAGCATACTGCTCTTGCTTGATGTTAACAACGTACGGTACTCTTCCCCAAAAAAAAAAAAAAAAAAAAAAAGGTACACAGTATATGGTACTCTTATACTTCTGTACTGTATATTGTTAACAGCAACTCAGCAAGCAAGTATATGGTACTCTAGGAGGACGAAATAAGAATATAATTCAATTTGATATCCAGAAATCGATGGATGTACGGACCCACTGCCAAGTAGAGGAGCCTCCTCGGTCTGACGATGCCGACCAAGCGGTCCATGTACGCGAACATGGACTCGAACACCTCGTCAATCGTCGTCGGAGTGCGCACCTGCATCGATCACTGGTTAATTAAGACAAGAACTCTAAGCCCAAATTAACTATCCCAAACCCCTGAATTCCGACACTAAATGCATAGGTTGAAATTGAAATGTGTACTACATGATATGTACATGTGTGGGTGCATGCATCTGGTCCCGCGGGTGGAAGCAAGAATGGACGATGGGATTCATGTCGAGGTAGAGGTTGTCGTAGACGATGCAGTCAGGGCTGCTGCCATGGCCGGCAGTTGGTTCCTCCTTTACAGGGGAGATGACGCCTGGGTATTTGGTCACGACCCACTTGAAGAACGAAGGTATTCCCATGGCAGCTGCAGATCGAGAGGGGGAGAGAGAGAACAGAGAGGGAGCTAGAAGGTAAGAACGATGCACCAGTTGATACTTCCCCACTGTCGAAGTCGGTAGCTGATTTGATCAGACTAGTGAGAAAAAGTATGAAGTAGTGGTGATAAAGGAATAAGAGACTTTTGACAAAGATGTTGGCCCCATTCAGTGTGTCAGGCTGCTTTCCTTAACGATGAAGCAAATTTCTTTTCTCGTAGGCTTTGTTTCCTAGAGAAATCAGAGTGGGTGCTTGGGCTTCCTCCTTGGTCGTCGACCACACTGGCTGTGGACTCGGCCCCGAACATTTGTTGCAGCGCTTCCCTCGTGTTCTCTCTCTGGCTCGACGTCAGACAATGCTTCAGCGGCCGATCGATCGGCCATTGCACGCAGCTTGAGCCCCGCTGCGTCCGTCCATCACGGTGCCTGGGCAAGCACAACGGGAACGGGAACAGCTACCACCCTCTGTGACAGTCTGTTAAACAAGCTCCCCAATTTCCTGCTGACCTGAGCTGAGCTAGCGGGCACTGGAGGCCGAGGCGCTGTCAGGCTGTTGTGCTCTGTTTGCTCAACATCTTATTCCTCGGTGTTTCCATCTCCGCAGCTCGACGACATGCACCGTCATTCGCTGTTACTATTGCACTGGAGGTGGCTTCACGCGATGTATGTCCGACGACCGTATAGGGGCGCCATGGCGAGGAGCAGAAGAATCCCGAATTAATAAGACGCAAGGCCATGAGTAAACCATGAGCGGCCGGCAGCGGTTGTAGTTGTAGCACTACAAACTTTCCGTCAGAGTGCATGGATCGGTGTCAACCACTCGATCGACCGAGGTTGCATTGCATTGCATTGCATTGGTAACAACTGGAAAGAGAGAGAGAGAGAGAATACTAAATACAGAGTGTATTAGCTAGACAAGTAGGAAGTGATGAGCAACAGGGCGTACGCCAAGGAGCAGAGCAACCATAAACGCATCAATGTTCCAAGAGAAGACACCTAAGTAGTGCCAGTAGTGCAGTAGCTGTGTGACGTGCAGCGTGCACAATGCATCTAAAGATAATTTTTGGTATCTAATATAATATAGAAGAAGACAAAAGGTTATATCTTGGCAATTTTAAATATAGCTTAGCGAGAATATTTCCATATAGTTAATAGAGAGAAGAAAATACAATCAAGACAATCATCTAAATATATAGAAACCGAAACCTTTATATATTTATATATCAAGAAGTGAAGCCAGGAATCTTTATATCATATATAGAAGAAGTCATAGCTCAAAAAATAGAAAATGATGGAATACAATGGAAATATTTAGATATTGATCAAGAAGCCCTATCATATGCAAGAAAAATTAATAGGAATAAACTTTACTTTTACTTATAGAGCCAGCAGCAAAAGAAACTATATTCAAAAACATAAAAAGATAAATGACAAAGAAGACAAAGTTGCGAGGAATGAATACATGAGCGGTCCATCAAGAGTTCCTACATATAAAGAGATAGCAAAAAGATATATTGGGCCGAGGATATTGTGAGGAAAAGAAGATAAAAGAAGACTTGATTCAATAATTCCTCGGATAAAGAAAAGAAATATAAAAAGAAAGAAGTCTTGAAGGAGGCAAATGAAAAATTTTTAAATTATAAACAAGACTATAGAATATAAAAGAATCTTATAGAAGAGTACATAAAGAAAGATTATGATTTTGAGAAAATAAATATCTGAGACATGGAACTATGATATCAATGGTATTGATAACAATAATAATGATATGTTAGAT